>JAXGGS010267511.1:0-14714 GCA_035585475.1 Armandia brevis | reverse complement strand
TCAAATGAGGAAATCCATGCAGCCACCTCCCAGTGCATACAATTCGTGATATATTTAATCAGTTTTCAGTTTTGAATTTTCAATATCAAACAAGCATAACTAAACTTTACAATTATCTATGAGCGTTGCTGTCATTGACTTGCGAGTTCGTTCCCTTGTACATGCAGTTCAACAACACAATGATCAATAATCGCCGTGTTCCGTAAAGGCAGTGACTAGATCCACAGTAAATATTTGGCCTATATGTCAAAAATTGAAAAGACAAAACTTCCTTGAAATACAGTACAATATCAACTGTCCCACTTGTACTGTTCTGTCAATTCAACAGGATTGGAATTTATAGTTTGGATGTAGTATTTGATCGATGAATAAATTTGATTACAATCCGCAAAGTAATGTTTACCATCAGTAAGTTATATTCTTGTCTTTTATAACGTAGAGTTTGAATATAAAAGGCATGTATACTTTTATGCAATTTTGACAGTTTCGAGGAGGCGACACCATTAGTGACTCTACTGTTTAAGCAGGTTAAGTCGTATTGCAATATACATGCAGTTAATTTAATGGTCCTAATGATTAAAGTCCATCTATTTAGAATCTGTTTTGGGAAGTGGTTAGAGGAAGACGATTCTCATGCACGTCGGATTAAAGTGACTCGCGTTAAATCTTTGTCTAGTCTTTTGTTTATTGTTTATTACCTTTACAAGATATCACTTCCGATATTACACAGCCATCACAGTAAGATTGCAGGGTACTTATATATATTCATGTAACTTGATGTAAATCTCACCAATAGCCACTTTTACCACTGGAATTAGATCAGCGCATTACATAACTACATTGTGCGCGCTTGTGGTGATATATGGCATTATCAGGTATGCTTATATCCAGAAACTGATAATGGGTGCGAATCCATGGAGATAACGTTGTACATGTTGTATTTGTTTATGTAGTCGAATTAAGGCTCACAATAGGACGTAAGACTTAGACCAGACAAATTATCTTATATACTGTTACCTTGGTGCAAAACTTCAACCATAATAATCTAAAATGATACGATAATGGTGACCTTATTACCACTAAATACCAGTTTTGTGCTCCACATAATTTGTTTTGTATATGTAGACTAGAAGCCTCTTGGGTGTTTTTGAAGAGGATGCGATGAAACTTAAAAAATATTCCATCGGGCTACACCATTGTTGTCAGAGAATATTGACTGCTCAGGTACGAGTCGTTTTCCCATTGAAATATATTTATTTTTATCTGGGTTTCTCATTTAACTCAATAACTCAATTCTCAATAACCCCTTTGATATATGAACACTTGGTCCATAAATATTTTGCACTTAATCTCGATTTCAGAAAGAAATGAGTTTTGCAACTCAATCGCTCTCATCACACCTCAAGGCATATAACGATCAGGTATGCACTCATCATTCAGTAATACACGTAACTTAACTGTCTTGATTTCCTTTTTAATAGGCTTTGCACTACGGCCCCAACATGTAATAAGCGTATGACATGTACCCCTGTCACCTTCTATATTATCACCGTAAATTTATTCTTGTCACAATCTCACATTATTATATTCAGAGATTTCCCTTGGAAAATGAAGATAGCATTTTATCACAAACATTGCAACAATTTACCGGATTTCTAGATGAGGTGGGTAGTAAGTTCTTGGGTACATCCATTATGTACTGGTACGTGCGTGCATTTGTGCACAAACTTCAAACACTAACCCCTAATTACTGATATTTGCCCCTTACCAGTCGGTGGTATCGTACATTCAATATTCATTTAAGTAGTGTTATTAGCAGCATATCACCCATCTGTAATAATTATCATTATGCTTCATTTACAGCTAAGCACTGTACACTCTGTATTAGCTACACAATTGGGAGACGGTATGATGTACCCTCTCAACAAATTCTTGCAAGCTGACTTGGACGGTAATTATTCCATTGACTACCGGTCCTTAAACTTCACGCTACCATATTCATCATGCATGTTGCTTTACCCAGCGTACATGTACACGCGTGTCCATGCAAAAATGTCTTATATATTATGTGTAATGTTCTGTTTCAGAGATATCAACGATGTGTGAAATGTATCAGCTCTCAAGCAATGGTTTGTAGTTTCATTCCTAACATTTTTCCCTAATGACTGTTTTCCGGAAATCAACATGTTTCCTTGTTATATGTTAAAATATCTACTCAGCGGAAACAATTCAAGTGTATGTTTTTATTGTGATTGAGAAGTACTATAAAAAACACTGGGATTTATTTATTTATTACAGAGCACGAGCAAGCAATTTCAAGGTACATGAAATTCTCGAAGAAGAAAGAAAACGACTCTAAAGCAAGATACGAGGCTATTGAAGATTTGTACGTATATAGGAAAAAATTTCATCAGGTGGGCAACAAATTTAACTTGGTAATTTTTGTTAAAAGAAAATATACGATGCTGCTTGTTGTAGCTTAATCTGGCAATTTCAGCTGTATTTCATTTGTGAGCATGATCTCGTGGTCTTCGTTTTGTGAAAGGTTTTGAGTCACAGCGTGTTACCATTGAACCTCCTTTGTTCCTTTGGATATTTGTCTTGATTCTGGGCTATCATGTCTAGATTTCCAACCGGTGATCCATGATTCAATGACATACTGACAAACTTCAAAGAGTATCCATATCCTCCCCAGTCTTTCCAGAAAATGCCATCATACCAGTTTTGTGTAGGTGCATAAGGCCCTCCGGTGTGATAAACCCCGTTCAAGTGGGCATAGGCACAATAATTATACCACCATCCAGAGTGCATGTTCTGAGCACATCCATGTGGATCGTGCCTGTCTGGTGTGTAGAAGTACATGCCGTTAGAGAAGGACATGTCATCTGGCACGTTTCCATAGGCCTGGTTGATAATCAGACGATAGTAATTGGCCTCGTCATAGACGTAAAACTGACTATAAATGATATAACGAGAGTTGCCGGCCCAGTCCTGCATGTCAATCCTTAAACTTTGGTTTCCTGTAAGAGTTGAACCAGAGATTAGATTACGACCGATTTGTTTTGCACACTTTTGTTCTTCCTTCTAGCTTTCATATCGGATGATTCCGCTGCAAACGATTTATTATGGAGGTTTTCGTGTAGCATTACGATTATTACATTTTAAATCATTTGATTACCTATAGCAGTGAGATGATGCATAGTGTCCAAACCAATCCAGTAATCTCCTTGTGGGTTTCCAAATCCGACCTTGTAATCGTTCCAGTTTCGATAGAAAGATTCAGTGCCAGAATACCGTCTCTGCAGGACGGTAAACGTCGCATCTACCGAGTGATTGCAGTATACCTACAGATAATCATAAAAATAGTGTTTTAATTTCCTACAGTTTGACCTGTGTCAGAAGGAAATACTGATGACACATGTATTAGTTTAATATTTACTTTAACAGCCGTTTTGCCATTAGGGTAGATGTTGTAGACCCCAGCCTTGTATTCTCCATTCCTCCATCTCTCGTGACAGTCTGTCGAAACAATAATATACTTTATATTAATATAGCGGGTCACCAAAAAATCTATCGTGCTATCGTTTTGTACACGAATTTTTATAATTTTTAAGTAATAAAATGTTCACGTACCTCTATATTTTTTCTCTACATATTTTGCAGAAACTTGATTAATGCAAGACAAAACAAACACAATCGTGAAAGTTAATGCAATTGCAAATTTATCACCCATCGTTTTTTCTGTTTTTCAACAAATCGGTCCCTGTGAAAACACAAAGTTACTAGTTAATTACATATCCATATTGTTATAAAAGTGAGGAACAAGTGTGTATTCTCTATGTATTTGTAAGGTAACTTGCCTGTACCTTGTCGCAGTCTACTCTTGCAATGATCATGTGAGGTCTACTAATATTTCGCGAGAACTGACTGCAGGAAGTATAAATGTAATTTGAAACCGGTCCATGTGTATAATACATGTAGGTTTACCTGGGCCTTATGAGAATGATTCATCTCATGTGTACAAGTTATACATGTATCTAGGTTAGGTCAATTGAACGGGGTCAAAGTGGACTGACTACTGACTTGTATCATGAATACAACATTGCTTTGTGATAAACCCCTTGGTACTAATGATGTCCCAATTTGAATAATTTACTTACCGTGATGTAAATCTAATTTTATTGAGTACATCCCCTCGAAACTATAGAATAACGTTGATTAATTTGCAGCTGGATGTATATCCACTTCATATCCATATATATATATATATATATCGTTGGATTTGTTCACAGACTTCCCTCCACTACTACTCAGCTTTGAACGCTCTCCAATACAAAAGAAAAACCTCGATGCTGGAACCACTTCTGGGATACATGCAATCCGTCAAAGCTTCATATGAGATGGGAAAAGAAACCGTTGCTAAAGATGAGGTAGATGCATTCCTGGCCAACATCAGTGCAAGCGTCCAAGGGTAAGAGGACAGCCAACATACACCGCTCTCATCCAAGAATTAGTTAATAGTAATTCCTACCTCAATATGATTAAGTAATACCTTTATGAATTACTATTTTTCACTATCAGCGTTCACCGAGAATTAGGTGAAGAAACTCAGAAAACTGTCGAAGTGATAGAGACCATTGAGAAGAACAGCCAGCATAATTACCACCCTGAACCAGTTGGAGACGCTCCACCAAGTCAACCCCTGACAGACTTGGCTCAGAAGGCAGGATTCTTATTTCTCAGGAGGTAAAGCGATACTTTCCAGTTAGAACAATTACATGTTCACGATTTGTTATCAAGAGCTTCTTTAGAAACAACTTTAACTATGTATACTTTACTGTGATGGACCAGCTGCACGATGCCGTAAAACATTGTAGTTAAGTTAGTACGTGCGTACTATATGAATATAATTTATACAAGAATGTCGAATTCAATCTTTACAGCAAACAAGCCCTTCTAGCCTCCAAGTGGGACAGGTGCTATTTCTTTATCCAGGGCGGAAACCTTATGTGCCAACATAAAGACGAGGTTGCTGGCAGTCTTGTTTTAGATTTGAACGAATCGAAAGTGAAAATTGAACCTACCGATACAGATGACAGAAGACATGTTTTCCAAATTGTTTCTCCTACCGTTAAAAAGTAAGGACTGTTGCCTACTAATTATTAGACTGATTTTTATCCCGCGCACTTTTTTGGTTTTAATATTGATTAAGTTATCTGTATTCTCTTTAAAGGACCGTTGTTCTCCAAGCAGAGAATGAAAGCGATAAGATTGAGGTGAGAAAAATTATTTGAGAAGTTTTTGTATTTTGAATAAATCAGAACATATTTATATATCCTAGTGGAGTATATTTTCACATATAATGATTTTTTTTTTACTTCAGTGGCTATGCACATTAAACAACTGCGTCAGAGAAGGGGGATTTGTTAAAGGTGTACCGACAGCGACGAAAGTAGGTGACGTTGATCATTCTCGTTGAAAGTTCTTACTTACAGTTATTGGTTATGAATCATACACATTCAGTTTACTTATCTTGCAGGACCCTAGAATGGCTGCTCCTAATGGACAGTTTGGAGTGAATACTGGACCAGTCCCAATACCATCACATCCGATAATGTAGGTTAATTACAGACCCCATCGGGTTTAATTTTTGTTATATGTGTGTTATTAGAGTTGGTGAATGAGTGGTCGCAATTCAGAGAATTCAACTGAACGAAACTTGTTGCCCAAATCATATCGAACGAGACCGCACGTTTTAACGTCTATGTATTTCTGCCAGCTTGTTTATGTTTACGTTTAAGGCCAGCATGACATGACATATGATTTGCTTGTTTGTTAAATGATGTTTGTTATGCACGCGTAACGTTGTTTTGTACTAATACCTCAGGGATGGTCACTCAAAGCGGTCCGGTCCCCCTCCTACCCCACCCTCAACGCCCTCGGACCCAGGCTTCTTCCCTGACGCGCCAATCTCGTTTGACATTACACCAAGTCAGGAAAACAGAACATTCCTTTCCGGTACAAAGGAAGGACCGCCAAAGTAGGTTTTTGTTATCCCAGTTGGCACTAATCAAGCCTCTTCGTCTTAGTAGACGTATGTAGAATGTAGCAAATAAAAAATCATTATAATTACTTGCATTTTGTTAATCGTTGCATTAGTTCATATAGAAATTAAACGCAGTTTTCACTAGAATCTTTTTGTTACTAATACTGATTACACGATACATCTTACCTCTCCTACTGTTCTCAGGATAGTAACCCCTTCGCAGACTGACAGGTTAATTTCATGTTTTTTTATGTTTGTCTCACTAACCCCACGCAACATACAATGCACAGGGCGGGTACTTAGATTACAAGTAATGGTACAAGGTGTAGGTTTTAATTACGTACTCTATCCTGTCCATTCTTTCCTCCTTCGAATGTGGTAACAGCACACTTCAACATTACATGGCTTTACTGATGTTTCGGAAAAGCACCACTTCCGCATACACGGAATCGGGTTTCATGTATTGGGCACATCTTGTGCACTTTTTTCATAGATATGATTATAATGTTTTACTTCAATTACACCGAAAAGCACAACCCATTTGGGAGATGTGTTATTAAATATATATTGCATTAATTAATCATCAGTACACGTGCACCAAGAGACAATTGCTGGCTAACTAAAGTTTATGTTGAATTCAATATATAGAAATCATTTTTGATGTATCGGTGGCGCCGTCTTAGGGTGCTTTAGATGAATTCTAATTCACTGCAGTCTTTTTGATAAGCGTGTTCGTGTTTCTATTTACAGAAGAATAAATCCATTTGATCAATCAAGCTCTGCAATTGCTAGCGATAACAAAACAGAAGACTCTGTTTTCTCACAGAGTTTTGTTGTGAGATTCCTTGGATCCATGAGAGTTAAAACCGACAGAGGTGAATTGCTTATTCTTCTTTATTCAAATCGTCTCCTCCTTAAAAACCAATATACATAGGTTTCTCTCCCTGTCTTCCCCCTTTTTGAAGGAAAATCCGCCTGATCATTGTATTTAATTGTTCCAGGTGACACTTTGGTGCACGAAACCATAAGACAGATTATGGCTGCGAGAGCGATACACAATGTTTTTAAAATGACTGAGTCCCATTTAAATGTATCCAGTACTTCAATGAGGTAAAACCCTGAGATTTTCAGTTTTCCATTGACAAAAACACATTTAGGTGCTTATATATGATTGCTCAACTACCTTTACCTACAGATTAATTGATCAGTCCAACAATACTGTTAGGACAGAATTCCAGTTAGAGGATATATCATATTGGGCAGTACACAGTGAAAATGAAAGGTATGGAAATTGTTGATGACAGTTTACTTAATTATAATTAAAAATAGTCATGTAGTGCACATACAATTTGCGGAATTTGTTCAGTTGTTGAATTCCTTAAATTCATCTACCGAGGTATATTTCAGATTATTTGGCTTTATAACGCGAACGAAATCACAAGGAGAATGCTCATTTGCCTGTCATGTGTTTGAATGCAATACTTCAGGACAAGAGGTAAGTTGTGCTTGTTCCATTGGAACATCAATTGCAGTAATTGTAAAATAAGACCTGGTAATCCCTATTCAAATTTGTATTCAGATATGCCAAGCAATAAGTGCAGCTACTAAATTGGCTTATGAAGAATTACTGGTAAGTGTTAAAACCCACATTTTGTTTCTCACTTAATTTAATTAAGAGCGCCATTACTGGCGCGTGAGGTGGCTTTACTTGTCTAGAACAGGATAGGATAATTGGTGTAAATCATAGCGAGTGTTTTTATTTAATGATTCTGTAAATACGAGTACTACTGTATGTAGACCAACCAATCTAAATGCACCAGTGGTAAGGCTTTTTCACTCGGTCCAACGATTTGTAACGTTTACTTGAGTTTGCGGTGAACTTCATAGGTTAAGAGAGAAAAGCTAACAGAAAATAAGGGCGAGGATGGAGAACAGGTACACACACACGCTTCCTTTGTGTACTATGTTCCAAATGCTGTTTGCTAGAACTCTACAGCATCACTCTACATATCAATGTCATCATTCACCCCATCACATCATTTTGTCCAGTGACTTGCTGTACCTGTTCAATACTGATATTGTGAAAATCGGATAACTTCTAGTGTCGTACATCGTGAAAATTATACATTGGAAACGTTTGAAAGACTCCCCGGAAATGTTGGCATGACTAATGTGTCACTTTTTCTTCCATACACCTAGTTCCATTTACATACACCTATACTTTGAGCAACATGCCTTGCATACATACCATCATTTTTATTAATAAACTCCAATATTCTTGGCGCATTAATTGCTGATATACTATAAATTGTTCGACGCAGTAGCTAACTGCATTCTCTGGCGTACGCATCTTTCTGCCAAGCACTGGATGAAGTTGTGTGTGCTTCTATTGAACTCCTTCCGCAATAATCAGTTGAGCGCCAATAATTGTCCAGCCTCCCCTTGAAACATGAATTGAATCCTTCACTCATTTCATTTTTAACCTAATATGAGAAGTGAAGGCTGGGCAATTGGCGCCTAATCTCAAATTCAAATCCGCTTTTAATTTGTTTCAATAATTTGTAAATATATATATACATTTTTTCATTCTCTTTTGTTTAAATTTGTCTCTTTAAGTTTGGCGCACTTAGTTAGCTTGTTGTGTTTGTCTAGGCTAGCATGGCTGACCAACAAGCGTTGTTGTTATCTGAGGTTAGCCTGCCGGGGGCAGGCGGTGATGCTTCCAATCAGTATTGAACATGTCTCGTGAGTATCTATATTCCAAAAAAAGTTTGGTAGTCTTGCCTCTAGTAGGCATTAACCTTTGCTTACTTTGCTTTTGCTAGCACGTTCTTACCCTAGTTAACAACGCTAATGCTACTACCTATTGAACTAATGTCCTAGTTTACTATCGGTCCAAGATATCTCAAGTGTTAAACACATCAGGTGATAAAAATAAATAAATCCTATTTAAAGTGCGTTCATTCCCTCTACAGCTGGTACGTGTACAGGTTACTACTTACTAACTAATTAAGTCACTACTCATCAATGGCATCATTTTAGTATCATCTGTATCATGCTCAGCCTCTTCACGAACTTCCTTTAATTATATGGGGATGATAAACATGTCAAATAGTTCTCTTAGCTCTTATTATTGTATCCCTTCACGATGATGAAATTGCATGGTTTTCTACTCAGAGTATAGTCGTGACCTTTTACAAGAATTTTGACGAACCATTATATGAATGTATTAAGCTTACTAAATTTACAACTTTGTGTGCAACTGGAAAATACTATAGAGCGTTACAGTTTAATGTAAGATAGGACAGAATTTGATCATTCAGTTACTACTTATCTAGCAGAAGAAAGAATTTACACCCATATGTACTAACGTTAATCATCTTTCTATTCATCTGATCATTTTCCCGTATTTTCAAATGGGTAATATCCGTCAAAATCGTTTACTTCTGGCTTACTTATTGACATTCTTCTGTTAACAGGAAAAGGATATTGTCGAGCAGCAAAAGGCCATTGAAGCCCAAATTCTGATGGACAATATGAGAAAAATTGAAGAACAGGTTGCCATAGCTGAAAGTTTAGCCACCGACCAGACTGATAATGTACAGGTTGAGCAAACACGACTCTCGGCAGATGGCCAAAACAATCCTCAAGCTGAGCAGCCGCAGCAGACGACAGACAGTTCCCCTGCCTCACCTGACCTAAATCCGCCAATCACAGAAAACCGCGGGGACGGCGATGAGAGAAAAGTAGAAGGAGCCGAGTGCGAATCAAGTCCTTGATTCCGCAGAACAACCTAAGGATTAACATTTTGCATGAGATTCTAAACAGTGTCAATTATCATTCATTTGTAGAACTGTACAAATGCATTCACGTCTAGCTCGCAAACGGTTGGTTGCAATCCCATGTCTGGGATAGAATTACTTTTTGTAAATTAATTGATAGCTTCTGTGCTATTTGCAAATCATGACTATCATAAAGTTGTTTATTCATGTACATGTATATGTATAGCGTTAAACATGATCATTGTTTACAGCTGAGGCAAAAGCTTGGCCAAGCGTGACATTATTGTAAAACATCATATTTGAGGTGATGACCAACAAACCATTCTGTTTCGTGCATTGTTTGTCTTTACCTTTTGAAACAGTCTCGTTTTGACCAGAGCTGACCACTTATGATTCGCTTTAACATATTTAATGGATAAATAATACTGGTGGTGCTGCTAAAGTATTGTGCCGTGTATTGATTTTTGCGCTGTTATACGCTTGATTATATATATTATTGTTAAGGGCGGTATGGTCAGTTGAGGAATAGTAATATCACCCAACCATTTTTATTGTAAAAATATTAAGGGTTTAGGGTTTCTATGAAGTGCTACTACTGGTATTTAGACCGTTGGAAATTTCGGACTTATTGAGTTATTTGTAGGACTGCGACGCAAAACCATTATTGAACTTGTTTTGTCCATCTGGGCTGGGGGATTGTTCTGTTTACGAAAGCGGTTGCCTTTTTATATAAAAGAGGCACAGCTGTTCATTATAATTTAAAATTTAAAATCATAATAACACGCATCTTTATTGTTATTGAATCATTTTGTGCTTTTTCTATACTAGTCACTGAACTTAGGCTTCGACACCGAAGTTTCGTTCTTCTGTCAAAATCTATCATATTTAAGAACTATCCCACGACATCACGCTACACGTAGCTATGTAAAAAGTAATTTATCAGTATGTTGCGGAAAGTAATAAAACAGTTAATGCTAGCAATTGATTGCTTATTATTAAATTATATCTGTTTTCAACGAGCTGTTATTTACCATGTATTTGTTATTATTAAATGTCCCTATGAATCTTGAATTAAATGTATACTGTAGCGATGCAGCCTACCATCAGGATTCTTGCTTAGACATGTATAACTTTGTATTGCACAGTCCTGATTTATTAGAATTAATTTCTACATCTGTTGTTTACTTACATGAAATGTGCGCTTCTATTTCACCGAAGACTTTTGTCAGGATCAAGTTTGCTAAGGCTTTCTGTATACATAAATGATGTATATATCAATGGAACAAGTTAAGATAACCCCGATGGTAAAAACCTGAGTGCAATTGATACATATTTTTAGTTGTAGAATGTACATATTTGTCCCAATAAAATGATCACCATAATTCAAGATACTGCAAGGCTATTTTTCTTTGATGACACGGCATTCTTAATCCATTACCAGTGTTTATTAGGCCAGAAACGCCAGGTCCAAAGATATCATTACAGTTGTTCTTTTATATACCCGGTATATGCTCGGGATCCATGGAAGTAAAAAACTAATAATCACCGCTTGATATTTGATATAAATACCGGTATTACATATATCCAGTTTTATCACATCTTTTTGTATATGACGTTTCGCTCGATAAAGAAACTATCCCAAGAATTTTAAGTTCTTTCGTTGCACACTCATAGATGTGTAATAATGGCCCTGGTTCTGCCACGGTACCGTTTTCCCTCACAATAGAGTAATTCAATCGAAAAACTAAAACATGATATGTCTGACGAGAACCATTGGTTCATGGTGATGTCATGATGCTAGAGCCCTAGGGGAACATACACAAGTAATGGTATAATGCGAGTGTAAATTTGGCCATTAAACCATAGTCCGTGCCTTGTGCTGGTGTGATAACTGCCTTCGGGAGATGACTGCAGGGGAAGAGTACCACCTGTCGGAGAGGCTACGAAACTCAACATGTACCATCATTTTTAATTATCCTCACTTTTCTATTAACGCATTTACAAACACCAAAAACGTTTCCCTCTTCTTTTTTAGGACCATGTAACCTATCTTAAAAAAAAAACAATTAATAAAACGCCCAAGTTGATATGTTTTAATGTTGTTACTTTGTATGAAGATCTTTTCATTCCACAATATCAAACTTTCTCATTTCTCTAGCCTCGGCCAAACGTTTATGGACTTCTGTTGCCCGTGGTCCAGGAAAATTATCCGGAAATGCTAATAAATAAAGATTGCGCCTAAGGCACGAAGCCATGAAATTGTACACCAATAATGGTTTGTGTTCCATGAAATTTCGTTCATATCAAGCCTGGACCCTAGAACGATAAAGATATAACGGAATTGCATTTACCTCGGTTATTCATGAATAGATAGGATTATGTGAAGATTGCGATTTTAATAAGTTGCGTATATGTGAAACATTGTTGCATTTTACAAAAATGAACAGTTTACCGAGCCTGCTGTTATTTTTGTTGAATCTATTCTTACAAGTACAATCACAAGGTAAGTCATATGCACGTTAATATCTGTTCACATACTCTAATCGTCGATTGTAACGTTCCAGAATGTTACAAAAATGCTTAATCTATTTATGATAGTTTGTCCCCGGTACTGGACAGCCCTCGGTAGCCAGTGTTATCGAGCTTTCGCGTACACAGAACCGACAACCGAGAACAGGACCTGGTCAGCAGCGAGAGAAAGATGCACCAACAGTGGCGGCTATCTGGTGTCCGTCAACGACGTCCAGGAGGATGCAATCGTCAACCACGTCAGAAGAGTGAGATGGACTTGATAAAGAGGATTTTCTTGCCCACGCGATTTCAAAAAGAGGAACAAAACATTTTCAGTCGTTTTAATAATTTTTCAAAAAAAATTCAGGTCGCTGGAATTCAAGATGATTGTTATTACTGGATTGGGTTGAATGACAAAGATACTGAAGGTAGATTCATGTGGTTGGATGGAACAGCGCCGACCTATTTCAACTGGCTTCTTGGTGAGTTGATCGTTAGAAATTAAATATAAACTGGCAAGTGTTGTTAAGTGTTGTTTAGTATGTTCTACAATACCAAATTCACAATATAGAGTACGATGATCGATTCTATATTAATTTATCTTTTAGGAGAGCCTCAGTCAAACAACCCGACCAGTGCTTTAGCGGCAACTGAGGATTTCGTGTTGGCATCTGGTAGTAAACATTGGAGTGACGTCAGAGACGATTGGACCGCCGTAATCAATAATAACTTGGAACCTACTGGTTACGTCTGCGAACAGGGTGCGTAATTTGTAACATTTCATTGATCTACCTTTTTGGACTGGTAATTTTTCAATCCTTCATACATTGTTAGAGTAAGAAGCTGTTAACCACTCCATCGATCAATTTTGCAGATGCCAGACCACCGCCGGGCCCGAGCGGGGACCCAGGGCCGCCAGGTCCACCCGGAATTGTTGGTCCTCCTGGAAACAGAGGAGAAGAAGGACCCCCTGGTTCCACCGGAGATCCAGGGCCTCCCGGAGAACCAGGAGAAACTGGAGATCAGGGGCCACCTGGTAAGTTAGATAGGATGCATAGAAAAGTCATATATATATTCTATATATATATATATATTAACTTTTTATCTTATATAAGATAAAAGTTTATTACAAAATCAGAAATTCGTCATATGCACGATACCACTGATCAGCTGAACACGTACTTGTCAACATATGTCCATGCCTACAGGTGATCAAGGCTCTCAAGGAGAAACTGGTGACCCTGGTGCGCTGGGTCAACCCGGGTCTCCCGGACCACCAGGTAGGCAGAAACGATCCAACCTTAAGCTCATCCATAGGTGGAGAAATCTCATCCATTTTTATTTACAAAACCCTGACAAAGCCGACCAGCTCTGTGATATGTTAAATCGGCGCTTACTGCTCTCTGATGAAGACCTGCGACTGCTGGTGCTTCTTATTCATCACTTTGCCTTTGTCTTGCGGTCGTGTGTTGGCCGGAATAAACTCGAGCATAATTCTTCAGGAGCCGTGGGGGACACTGGACAGCAGGGAATCCGAGGGGAACCAGGTGTACCGGGCTCGGTCGGTCCTCTGGGAGACCAGGGCTTGTCAGGGTCAGAGGGACCACGAGGTAAGCCCGGGCCACCAGGGGAACCAGGAGACCTGGGGCAGCCGGGAGAGACGGGAGATAAAGGCCCAGACGGAGACCCTGGTCCACCGGGCATACAAGGACCTGATGGCGGGCCAGGCCCAATCGGGGAACAAGGTCAGCAAGGGATACAAGGCACGCCAGGTAAGGATCGATCAAACCTAATATCCTATCAACTGAATAACTCTCAGTGACGTCCGCTCTGAACAATAACTGAATGATTGTATCGACAGGAGTTCAGGGACATCCTGGAGACGCTGGGCCACCTGGACCAATTGGCCTACGGGGTGATTCAGGGGAGACCGGTCCTATCGGCCCAGTCGGTCCTCAGGGGCCTATTGGCGACAAAGGCGAGGAAGGTGATCAAGGTATTCCTGGACTGAGAGGGGATGAGGGTATCCCCGGCACCCGAGGGCCACAGGGCAGACCCGGTAACTCGGGTGCACAGGGAGACAAAGGAGCACAGGGGGATGAGGGGCCGCCTGGAACAGCGGGTCCTTCTGGTGATAAAGGTGCTGAAGGGGACCAGGGAGAGAAGGGTGACACCGGAGACCAGGGAATAGTGGGGCCAGAGGGTCCCCCAGGGACAGCAGGCCCTAGTGGAGACAAGGGAGTAAAAGGTATAGACAATCACGTTTGTTAGCTCGAATATTAAACCTAAATTTAGTCAAGTTTAAGTACATGTACGACTGTGGTGTCATCGACAACATTTTGTCATATCAGTGTATTTATTATCCATTCGTAACT
>JAXGGS010267400.1:0-14715 GCA_035585475.1 Armandia brevis | reverse complement strand
CTACACAAACAAGCTGTAATACCCCTATCGGGCTAAACAGTTCCTAGATTTAAAAGGAAAACATGCATCTTTCACACGACAGCATATCCATCAACCAGAATCAATCTGGGAGTATTGATACATCTTTTTTTGGCATGACGCATATGTGACTATGTATCAAATATGATTACTTTGTTTATTTTTGGAATCAGGGCTAGCACGTGCTTGGCCAAAAGTTCCCCTGCTTCTGTGAAAGCGGTCAAACACAACGGATCTGCTTTCTCGGTTGCTCCTGTGGTCACAACGAGAAAAAAATACGATAATTGCAAATCACCGATTAAATATCAAGCGAGCAATGCGGATTTTTGGCCACCTTTTGCTATTTCTGTACAAAATCCGGCTATAAACGTCAGATCGAACGTCGTGTAGAAATGTTGTAACATCCCAGCACAATTGTCTACCTAAATCAAAGCAAAGCCCCTGTATTTTTATTATTGTTCGCAAAAAAAAAATCGCGTGCCATTTCAGATACTGTAGGTATCCTCTATAAGGCGGTCTGCGGGGGACAAACCCAAAAAAACCGCCTTATAGAGGATACCATGAATTTTATATGGACCCGCAGAAACACGAATCGGGGGACACTCTAGGTCCGCCTTATAGCGAATACCGCCTTATAGATGGGCGCTTTATAGAGGATATCTACAGTAGTATGTCTAAGAAATGTAAATGTATGTAGCTTTAGATTTACTTTGAAATATTTGTACATCGATTCTTTGGCATAACTAGTGTCATTGGCACACTTTTCCAAGTTGTCTTTGGCGTTTATAACAGCTTTAATACAATATTGCGCAATCCAATAACCTAAAAAATATATAAAACGGACAATTAATTCGATATGCGTCATTTAAAATGTAAGCATCATCAGAGGTTGCTGAATGTGAATCAAAATGTATCAATGAAATATTTCACGTGTTCAAAATATTTATATAATGATATGACTATGTATGTATAAGACCACTAGCTGTGAGATCGACATATTTATTTCCTTCTAACCGCCAGCCTCAGCTCCCAACAGGTGTCCCCACCCACCACAGCTGTGAGTAGTACCATCAGGGTTAAGTAGTGCACAGTTCGAACCCGTGCCGCAAATAAGGACCATTCCCCCTATGTATTAGTAGTTACCCACCATCATCATATCATTAAGTATTGTATTGTATCATTGTATTTTGTGTATTGTTTTTATGTCTCGAAAGCTTGATGTCATTCTTACAATACTACTTTACCCTTGTCAGAAGCAGTATATATGGTGCCTATCGTGTCACAGGCCACTGTGTACTCTTTGGCCACGCATTGAAAATTGGCTAATTGTTCTTCAATCTCTTTAATAGATTCTGCAGTGTCCGCTCCACTTAAAGCCAGTCCCTGTATTTGAATAACATGTCGCTTGTATATTTATTATATAATATGGTATTTTGGCGAGTCCAATATACTGTGATCAACCACCAAAGTATCTCATACACATCATTTTCCATATTTTGACCTAATTAATCAAGTCTTACGCACTAATGTAGCCAATGGCTGATCTGACGGTATCTCAGCCTTTTCCTTAGCCTCGGTGACCAACTGTGTGATTCGGCTGCATGCTTCCCCAATACCCAGCAACTAAAGGAAGGACATCGGGGACATGGTGAATAAGGTAATCGGATAACATTTTCGGCGTGATAGATGTGATAGAACACCTTTGTCTTATTTCAGAGGTGGCAACTAAGGGCGAGTCCATTAAACTAAGTCACATAAACTTAAACTTCCCTGAAATTGTTGAAATCTTGTAATACATACATGTACATAGATGCAGCATACATGTATACGTTTTATGCATCAAATTACCCAATGATTTGTCTGTGATCCTGTCACATGAGAAAGCAACTCGCCGTCTTCTGAAAATATGGCCGCTTCACTATGAGATGAGCCCCTACGAAGTTAGAAATTATCATTTCACACAGTATCATAACATTCCCCAGATATAGTTAATGTTTCACAACGATCAGTATCCATCAGTATATAACGTATTACCCTTCAAATCCTCCAAAAAACATTGTCCGTAGGTTGTGGATTTAGTTAACACACGCGGGTATATACATAGCTCTACTAGCCTGTTGTATTCTACCATTAAATATATGTGATCAGATATATGTGCGGTAGGAGATCAATACGGATCACATATAAGACTGATCTTATAGCAGTCAGCTAACATACTTGACTTTCACCCTTATTGATTGACATATTTGCGATAACTAATCTATCATGATGTTATAACACTTGAACGGCGTCGCACTTTTAATAACATATGATAGAGTTGAGCTTTTGTTTACACAAAAAAATAGACTTAGATTGATTTAATTTAGAACGATAAGCATATCAGATGCTCGAGGCGTAATGTCATAGTATTTAATTCACGGATATTCGTGCTTTATTACTCCGAATGTAAATTCAAACAAATACATCAAATCTTAATATTTATTGAGCTTGGTCTTTAGTTGAGCCGTTTATTGTTGGTTGATATAATAGCATCCATCCCACTTGAAACCCCCAAGTCACTCGTCCATAGACATAAACAGTGGAACTATGTATAGTGCACATTTGGAGGCCTTACAATACATAAACCTGGTAAACGTTACTTACACTGCCTACTTACATGAGCAAGCCCTCAGCTAACCTGTAATAAAGCAATATGCTGGTATATATATAATCATACAAAGATTTTGATCACCATATATGTGCCTTCTATTTTTGCCTTCCATAACCTTTTCACGCGTCATTGGAATGAATAATGACTTGATTCCTTGAACACCGTATTATGTCAATTAAACGCTCGCTCGCCATTATGGTCTTAACAAGTCACCAGCATAGTATATGTAACGGTAGCGGTCACATGCCAAATGACGTGGGCAAGTCGTGGTATAATATTCAATACCCGAGCCATTAGAATCAATCATTCAATCATAAAACGAGTTTACCGGTGAGCGTGATAGACAGAAATATGTTCTTTCTCTATAGTATAGTGGAATCAAATAGAAAGAAAAGGTGAGTTTTACCTAATGAAGACTACACTATATGATGAGTATCATTTATCGAGATGTAGGCTATTGTGTTACAGATATGTATCTCTATCTCATCATTACATCAATATATTTGATTATTTTCCAGAAGCATCAACAACTTTAAAGTTAGAGGGGAAGTCAGCAAACCTGACAAAATATCATCGCAGGGTATAACATGCAAAACGTCACCATTGTTACAAACGTCATCTCCTGATGTCACGTTAGTATCTTACGAGCATCCGCTTCCGCCGGAACAAGTCGACATACAAGCAAAGGAATGCTGAGGAGGACTAGCTGAAAACTATGTGCATGGATTTTGTGATAGTAATACTAACTGTACAAGTATATAAGCTCGTGATTCTAGGATGAGTAATGAAATTATATCATACGGTCAAGAGGAAGTCTATGTAATCGTTCATGCTATGTTATGCTGTTATCAGGGGAGGTTATGAAATATCACGAGTCGCGCGCATATATCAAATACATGCGTAGCCAAACTATTACAATTGGTTCAGAAGTGCGTACAGACGCACAATAATTTTGTGGGTAATCGGTGTCATCTAACCAGTTTACAAACCAGTCCTCGGATTTGAACATGGGGGCATTTCGAAAACACGGGTTTTATTTAGTTCCAGGCTTATTGTCAGTAACAATTAATTGTGATACACATTTTTATATACTTTTGTAGTTAAAGTTCATGCACATCAACCATATATGATACCAATGATAGCAGTTATTTGTAACTTGGCAATAAATATATGGGTATCGGTGTCATCTATTCTCTACCGTTTATTACTGTGTAATTAAGCATGCATCTCTGCATATTTCCATATAAACAGGTACGTTGGCCTACGTGTAATAGAGCAGGCTTTTAGAAAGTAAAAATCTTTAGTCGAACTAATATTACGCGTCTTGTAATGTTCTTCTGATAACTTCACAAATTTACGACGTATATAGATACAGTATATATATTTACGTATACTAGTACGTATACAGATAACCGCAATACTAGCATGGGTGTGACGACATTGATGTACACATTTGAATTGGTGCATATTGGTTTATCATTTGGATCAAACTTAAATGTCTTTTACAAAATAGCAGTTGTCAATGATGATGGAACGTCAAAATGGGAGCTGAGAGACGAACCGTGAATCTGATAATGGAGTTGTTACCATAATTTACAAGAAAACGCATATTTGATTTTTCATTAGGCGATACTCGATACCAGGCTCGCTTTCGTAGAACACAGTAGACGTGGCGGAACGGCAGGGACACGCGTGATCGTTGTACATCCTACCGTCTCTCTTAGGATTAGCCGCATCATGACTTGGCGGCTTGTATATGCTTTTACGTGTACATAGGGTCGCGCAACCTATAACATATGTTTGATCATCCCGCTCCACATACAACAAATCGCCAAACACGGAAGTGAGAAGCCTGCATAAACAATAGAGCAATGTCTCCTTGTAAATTAAATAAAAAGTACAGTAATCGTTAACTGCGACGCCTTCGCTAGAACTGAGAAACGTGTTGTTAGAGGCAATAGCGCATAATTATACCTTACTTTAAAACACAAACAATGCAGTTTTGTAATAGTTTTCTTCTTCTTTTAGCAGCACTTAGTCTAAACTATGACGTCGTACATCACAAGACGATGCATATAATGACGCTGGCAATAAGGGACCGTCTGCAAGACGTAAATGTGGCCAGCGCCTGCATAGATTAGCTTTTAGCATTCGGCATTTCAACACCAACGTTTAGCTAAAAGTTGAATGGGTACGTGTGCGTGCACGTGGTGGAGTGTTTTTGAAGGCTACCTCCATATCTATACTGGCAGTTTGTGCAATATGCTATATTGGGTCAGGCTTACACGGGATAAAGTTAATCGTCAATGTTTTTGTATTTATTGTTTGCATGTTTGTGTGACTTAAGTTTATGTCATATCAGTTGTCGATGTTTGTCTCACCGCAATATTAGTGACGCCACTTGTGGTCACACTTGAGTGACCCGCACCAATCAGATGTACTCCCGACGGATTAACGTAATTGGTCGGAGATCATCTTATCTGTGTCATCTGTTCCTGGAATTTAACATTTGGTTTCGCCACGCCACTATTCGAAATTTAAAGTAAAGCCAGTAAGCAGTAAACCTGCGAACACTACACACGTTGTACTTTCGTCGCTTTGATGAAGTATTTTTATAAAGTATTGTCATGAATGTGCATGATCAAAGTTCAAGCATTCAAATGGCAACAGGAAATTAATAGCAGACTCTAATTGCTGCGTCAAAGCGGTCGTCAATTTCCAATTTTCTTTTCATTTATAAAATAGTTTCTTATGATTTTAATGTTTAGATATCAAGAATATTCCCCGTTGGTCGTTGTTGACCGTCAAGCCATTTCTGTTTCAGCAGAACCTTTACGATTTTTTCCCCATTAGTTCGTCTACTAACAGACTTGAAGTGTATTTTTGGACTCCACCTAGTAGCTGGTTATTTCTGCGAGAAATAAACTCAATTCCATTTTCGTTCCTGATCAAACTCACGTGAACAGCGGCTAAGAATTCTTGAACAGACAGGTGAATAAAAGAGTCTGTTACGATGTACCCAGCGTCAATGGCTGAATCATCATGTTCAGAATAAACCTCAAGTAATGAATCCACTTCTCTGTCATTTCCAGAAATCAAAGAAATGTCACATTTGTTTATAGTCTGTCACGTTCACTGAACAACTCAGGCCGGACACAACGATAAAATTTTCGGCCAGCCACTTGTTAAAAAATATTGAAGGATTAGTTAAACAACTTTTTTATTTGGCCGCGGATATATGTAATTCATGCATCAAAAGTTGCATGATTCGAAGTTTTGAAGGCCGCCCCCCAAAAAGAACCGCCGATCACTAAAACAAAAACGCACGGCCCGATTTTGCTTGCAACTTTATGAAGCTTGACAGACTATAGGTCATCTTGACTGAAAACTATGTGTATATTGTTTGCTTGACTGAAACCACTATGTGCAAGTTGAGAGAGCTTTATCAACGAACCCGTTTCCTTGGTATTTAATACAGACATATCTCTTAATGATGCATCCTTAAGAATGATATTCAAGATGATTCTGATTGTCAGCTGAGTCATACTATTTTCAATAGTACTTTTCAAATGTTTCTGAGTGTCTTCTGGGCATATCAGTCCGGTTTTAAGCATTGTGCAGCACAGCATACAATTCAGAGGTACTACACAGTATGCATAAGCGTGATGCATCTTTTCTAGCCTTTCAGTCAGAACCCCATGAAGACCTCTGTCGAAATCACAAATTGCAAAACTGAATTCATCAATCGATTCTTTATCGAATCCGTACGTAATGTACACTTCGTGAAAATTATCTCTTTTGATCTTGTATATAGGACGCGTGGTGACTAAAACGTGACTTAAAGGCAGCAACGTTTTATTCATTAGGCTCCTTATGAGAGATGCAACATTTCGAATATCCGTGATAGTTGTTGGGTCGTCGTTTTTTCAAACAAAATCGAATAACCCTGAAATTTCATCCAATCCATCAAGAATGAATAAAACTTAAGCTGGATTCAAGTATTGTCTCATTGAAAATACCGTTTCACCTGTGAGCTTTTCCAATGGATGAAATCGACGTAGCAAGCCTTCAAAAGACATTAGTTCATCGTTTTGTATCAATCCAGTTAGATGTTTGCACCTTATATGGCAAACGAAAGCAAATTTATCATGCCACAATTCCCCATTTGCCCACATCGATACCAATTTTGAGTAATCGTGCTTTTTCCAGTTTCGGCTGCGCCATATATAAGAACATTTTTGCTCGCTGGAGATTGACTAACTCTATTTTCCTAGCTGGACCAAAGGCTTCTGCTGTACGTTTTATATATTTTTCTCGATTGGCCATATGCATCGCACCGTAAATATCATATTTCCTATATATCAGCAATGGAATATAGAATATTCCTTTCGATAATCGAACGCATCCATCATTTAGCTTCTTATTCAGGTGCAAAGCATAATCCTTCATGTATTCACAAAAACGTTCATGATATTCTTTAAGCGCTGGAGGAACTCTATATTCTGAAAATGAAATATTCAAATATTAAAGTGTCCTAGCTCGACGGTTGCACACGCCTAAGACGACATCCTCACAGAACTTGAACATGATAAACGTTTAACAACATCAACACATATACAGAATGTACAATACAAAACGCTATGGGATAGTTCTTTTGCTAACGACTTCCTTTATATTAAAGTGTCAGCTTTCGAATCAAGAACCAACGATAAATTAATAAAAGGTTTCACAGTTTTTTCTACTGAGAGAAATGATGGTGCGGGTGGGGGCCTTTTAGTGTATTTCCGCCTTTTCAGGGCCCCCTTTCTTTGAGTGATGAATTGCGATATGACCTTTCTTATTTTGGCAATTCGATACAACACAAAAGCATTGGTTGGACTAACATAACCTGGGTGTAGGAGGATGCGGGCGGTTTTTTGTTTTCTTTTTGTTTATAATTAAATGGCGGCACTGGAGCCATAAGTCACCCATAAGTTGTGTAACCTCGACATGTCATCAGAACATCGCCAGGATCAGGCTAAATTTAGGGTAGCATTTTATTAATTTAATAAGGACTAATGGGTACATTTTCAAATGAACAATATTATTCAATATATACTACTAGCATAACTTACTAAGGTCGCTTAGGTTGTTAACTGTTTTTATTAGTCCTACTTGTTTGGATTCTCGCAAGGCCTTTACAAAAACTCCATGGGCGTGGTTTTGGTCATGGAATCTCCGCAGACAGTTGATGATGTCGTCATTGTATTGATCAATGCAATTACATATGATTATGTATATATTTATATAGTAAATGTAATTGTATGATTGTTAAAATGGACCAATCGTCCTGAAGAATATATCTTTGAGGGAGACGGATAATTATATTTTGTTATCGATTTGTGAGATATGCTACAGATCTAGTCATTTGTGATCACAATTTACATGCCGAGTACAGGCTCTTATTATGAGCCTATCCTAATAAAACACTAGCCAAGAATAGGCCCAGTGTAGAACTGATTGTGGTCCAACACTGTTTTGAAATCAATATAGATCCAATTTATCATTCCATTTATATGTGGTGGATATCTGGACAGAGTAATTAATGAGAAAGTATGTCATGGTAAGCCGATGGATCTTATTAGGCAATTCGAAATAGCAGTTACCGTTTGGTCTGGTATCTGTGTGCCTACTTAACATTCAAATGTTGGCATTCATAAATGAACATAAATAATACACAAATATAACCCAAATATAACCATCATAGATATAAATTCTTATAAATAATCTCCTTATGTATTTAGATTGGTGTCTTTATGGGGCCTTAATATGTTTTAAAAGAGCTAATTAAAAATAGTCTGCCTGTCTCACTGGGTAATTATGTCGAAAGCAAATAAGAAGTGTCAGCAGGCAACACTATTGCTGTTTGAGAATCGCTCTTAAACGAAATTTATTAAATTCATTTAGGCCGTAAGTGATATACAATTCAAGTTTTTTCGAGTTTTGGGGTTTAAATCATATACTAACAACAACAAAACTTGAACAGTCCACAAGTGTTGTTAGTTCCGATAACGCACCGGGCATTCCACAATAGACACATAAGGTAAGGATATCAGCGTCACATTATTGCCACGTCATAATGCCAAGCAGTGCTCATCGGCGCGCGTTTCTCTCGTTACATAGTGTGCTTGCATAAGTATACATAAATATGTGGTGACTGTCCTGACTTATCCCAGGTATAAAATGTGCGTGCTCAAACCAACCCTTTCTGAACAGTCAAATGTACTTGAGAAGTCTGAAGGTACAGCAAATGTACATGATTAACACCAGATGATATAGGATTTAGATTAGAAGTAGTGCCATTTAAAATAATGTTATTCTAATTAATGGATAGACACTACTGATTAATATTTGGGTTGCGCGGAAGGAAATGGGGGCTGAATGACCGGGTTACTTGCAAATATTGTACATTGAACATCTTAGAAACTTACATTGTAATATAATATTTTCTTCATATCTATCTAGTTATGAGGACCCTGTTTCAAACAGTCTAGGTAGGAGCATTGATTAACTAAAGAACCGAGAATTTCCTAGTTTGTGCTCATAGTCATGTCAGTCTGAACTGCATGGTATCTAATAGTATTACAGTTATAGTAAATAGATCGGACATAGACAATGTGTTTAAGGCTATCTGGATTCCTGCGTGCTCGTATAATCTTGTGCTTTGTGTTTGTGTGTGTGTGAGAAACAATCCCACGGCTACCAATGCAACGAGACTAATTGTCCAGGGCATTTGAAGATAAACCACCTACTATCATTTTCATCATACATAATCATGATGTGGTGGCATGTATTGTTTCTTGCGCTAAAATATAGACACGAACACCTGGCGCGAATACTGGTATCACAACTGCCAGCGTCAATGTCGGTGACAGTGACATCTACTGATTAACAAACTATGGCGATGTCACCATACCTTATGAGCATTACTTATCAGAGATTAGTAATGATGCAAATAATCATGAAAATAGATAACTAAGTGTTTTAATGAAACCATTAGCTGCCAGATAAATCAATAATTAGGTTTAAATTGACAGATCACTGAATCATTATCCGTAATATGCTTTGAGAATAAGTAGTAAATAATATGTAAGTTTATCATTTTATCGGATATGTATCACCTTTATTTAGAAATAGGTACACATGACAGCAGGTAAATAGATGATGAAATCGTGATCCAACGTCAAAGTGTTTTCCCATTATTACTTGCTGATTCTGGTAGTTCCAACCAATTCCCTGTGGTGCTTGTTAAATTACCATGACATCTATTTTTCTCCGTGTAGATTTGATTGTTGGCTGTCTTTATCGGTAGCATGGGTTCATGCTCCTCTTTTACTTTCGATTTTGCACTCAGATACTGAGATTCGGATGTACTCGGCGATTTTCTGCGACAAAATTTGCAGATCACTAAATATGTATTAAATAGTAAACTGATAACTAACAACATGGCCGGTATAACAATGGCAATCAGTGATGTTTGGCTGCCTGAAGGGCCGTTGTCACAATCTTCTTTGTCAGATGTATATTCCTCAGTGGGAGCAATTGTCTTCGAACAGTCAACATCTGCAGGTAAAGGTATCAAATCTGAACTTATATCACCTCGAGTAACGCGCGTTTACCGAAAAAATCAAAGGTATAATACCCGACTATACCTTTGGTTACAAATAATGTCGCACTGCTGTGCGCTTGTGGTCCTGATTTAAAAAATATGTCGCATTGATATGTTCCATTATCTGTCTCTGACAAATTTGTAATAATCATACCAGCATTTTCAAGGAATTTAACTCGATGTCGTTGTATATCTGGTTCTTTTCCAGCAACCTTTGTCAACACTGTGAACGATAGTTGATGATCCTCTTTTGTTATCGAAAGTCCAACGAATGTCCTGCGCGTTGCATCGAATTGCCATGGAAATACTGCAGTTTCTCCTGCACAAGAATGCAGTGACGTTGGAGGTTTGGCAATCCAGATTCCTTATATAACCATAGGTTCACATTTATTTGTACATTACCCAAGCATACAAAAGATAATATATAATATGTTGAAAAGTAATATGCGCTAAGTCATAACTTTTGCGAAATATTGCGTTGCTGCTAACCTGTATCTGCAATTCCTTCAACTATTTTGAGAATATAAAGCAAGGCGGCAAACTCGTTCATCTCTTTTCTCTGGAAGATTAATGTAATTGTCAATAAAGGATGTATATCTCAGGGAAATGGTATCGTTGCTTTTATTAACAGTACACTGTTGGCAACCATGCAAACAACCTAAACAACTACCGGCTAGCTAGTAGAAGCGTGAATTTTAGGAACAACCTAATCTTTCAGAATTATACTCCCATGAGTGTATACGGAGCGCCTCACAGTTTGCAAAATTCTATTTAGTTTCAGTTTTTGCAATTTATCAATAATGTATCAATAATGTATCAATAATGTATCAATAATGTATCAATAATGTATCAATAATGTATCAATAATGTATCAACAATGTATCAATAATGTATCAACAATTTATCAACAATTTATCAAAGTCATGCAAGAATATAATCTAATAATCATAATCATGGATAATAGGATAATTATGGATGATTATGCACTAACATTGGCATATCATTACTTTTTAGTTGTAATAAATACATTAATGGCTGTGACAGCAGATATAATAGACAACATGTTCCTAGTTGTCGCTAAATACATCTCTCAATCATCATGACCTGATACCTTGGGAGCTGTATGTACGATTGCGATGTCACGATCTACAACTCTGCTTGCAGTTATATTTTTCATACTTTTAAATATCTCTTCGTCCTTTGAAACGGCGAAAAACAGAAATGAGTGGCTTGTTATCAACGCTGAGAAAAAACCCAGTATCACTCTTCAGTGGAATGTGTCTTACGTCCCAAGAACTAGTCACGTATCGATATTGCGAGAGGGAGAGAGGGAGACGTTGGGTTTTCGGTTTGGACAGCCTATTGAACGTTCCATTAAACCTGGCATCTCTCCTTGGGGAAACTTTCATGAAACATTTGGCGTTACCTTTCGGAATGTGACCATCGGCACCGCAGGGATTTATTGGTTGACGAATGGCACATTTGCAATTCCTAGGACTCTAATTGTTTCAGGTAAGACAGAAATAAATAGTATGAATTATTAATAATAATGCCACGGTTTATATTCTACGCCAAATCAATTTACCATATTGACAGAATCGAAGACGCAAATTTCTGACTTGACCGAGTCATGTATATGTCTTTGCAATTCGTCCTCGATCCCTTTCGAACAACGACCCGCTCAGTTGTACAGGTGTTCAGCTGAGTCCGATAAACTCAGAAGATACAATTCACATCTGATAACGTTTACAGTGAATAGATTAAATGTTTCATGTCAATGTACATCAAAATATTGGAAGTCGACGTCAACCACATCTATCGATTTTGAAGGTACTTCATTCTCTGTATTACGTATAAACAACTCCATTATCGAAGATGACATGACAAATATAGCCTTTATCCTCGTGTACAAAGATGTGAATCTATTTTGAAAACATACACTGTTATGTTCATAAGCTGTGGATTAAGTGACTAATCAAGCAATTGTCTCACCTGTAGAACAAACATCGCATATTGCCCGTCACACGTCAGACGGGGGAAGTCCACCTACAACAACTGAGCAAGAGTCAGGTACCGAATGTCACATGATGCCGGGCGTTTCATCAAATACACCAAGGTAATTTTTATATCGATGTTGCTGCATATTAATCAATTGTCTAAAATTTTAGGGACTGTTGTACGTGATTGGATCTCCATGGAAACGCTTGCTGTAGTCTCAGGCTTAATTATCCTGATAGTAATATTCTGTTTTCTGTTGGTCACTATTACCGGAAAATTAAGGTATCTGCCAAAATACATAACAACTTCCTTTACATCAGTTTTGTTTTATACCTAAATTTCCAGAAATGATTCATACTAACACCGTATTCTGTCTATTCAGCAATCTATACGAACCAAGCCAGTTTCATTCGAATGAAGACAATATGCAGCTGTAAAAAACATGGTTGAATTGTTACGGATGCCAAATTAATGCCAGGGTTCTTTCTTCACAATGTACTGGTCAGAGACAGGCGAACTAGATATTGTAATCCTGACTAAAAAGAGTGTCAGCCCGAACTGTACTTTTTACTTTGTTTCCTATTTTTCAATAAATATTTAGTTCGATTTTCGTGTCTTTTCCTTCCTTTTAATTAATATAATTGAATAGTTGCTTGAAAAGTACTTCACATAACACCAACTAGGGTCGGCAACTCAGACTATCACGAGTATCCCTGCTGTAAAATTTTACCAATAAGAGCAATTACATTATATCACATGAATCTATTCAAAATATGGCTAATATGTACAGCCCGTACAGCTACAACATATGTTTGATATTAGCATTATTTTCAGTGACTTAAGACCAAAAAATGATAAAGGGTTGCTGACACTCAAAAAAAGATACCATCATTAGTTACGTGTATGCATTTTGAACTGAGAAGAGAACGTGCGAGAAACCTAGTTCAAAGGCCATATGAGAATCGCATTATCACGAGCCACACCCTGCTATAACATCAATTAACCAGTACGGAGCAATTATTGATACGGGCGGATTAGAATACTGATCGGAGGCAAGTCTTCCCACTGCCATGCATGGACGGATTTAATTCCTAATTCGAAACTGTCTATCAGCAAACGGTGATTAAACCAGATACCCATTTTCGTAATCTACGCAATTTGATATAGCTACATACTACCCAGGTAACACCGAACGTTCGCCAACGTTCGCTGGAGGTTGGGAAGGGGTTATATTTGGACGGACCCCTAGCCAACCTTGAGCGAACGTTTGCTGGGGGTTGGGATAGGGTTATGTTTGGATGGACCCCTAGCCAACCTCCAGCGAACGTTCGCTCAAGGTTGGTGACTAACGTTAATAACCAACCCTGAGACAACCTCTAGCGAACGTTCCCTCAAGGTTGGTGACTAACGTTAATAACTAACCCTGAGACAACCTCCAGCGGACGTTCCCTGAAGGTTGTTAAGTTACGTTCGTTGCCAACCCTCAGACAACCACTAACCAACGTTGGTATTGAGACGTTTAGACAACATTTAAATTAAACCTTCTGTAAACGTCCAATAAATATTGTTTGCTAACGTCAGAGAATAATTAACATAGAACCACAGCCAAAAGACAATTAAGAGGGTATATTTTCGAATTGTTTGCCGAACTTATGCTGATAGAAATCATAAAAGAAAAGATAACCTTAATACTAGTTAGCCAAATATATAGATAAATAAACATTGCGAATTATATGAAATAAGGGGGGTCATCAACAATCTGTCTGCAAAAGGGTCCGGCATTATAATGACATTCGTAATTCACTGTAATTTGGAAAAGAAATTTCTCCTGTTTGTTAATTGTATCCACACATCAAAGGGGAATGTATATTTTACATCCGTCTTGCGATGTGTGTAATTTCCTTGTGCATGAAGCTGCAAAGAAGCCACTTCGGCCGCAGTAAATCGGCGGGGGCAACTAATATCATGCGGTGTGCGGTATATCTTCTCAAAACCCGCGTCATGTTTAAAGTAGGAAGAACCTAAACAAGCAAATCATCTATAAACAACTATTGAGGTCGGTGTTTGTGACTTTTGCAGGTAAATGTCCCATATTCAGTTATTTAACAATGTTCAATGATTTACCCTTTTGCCAACTTTATATTATTTCTGTATTTACCGAGCCATTGATTATCATACAATATGACAGCTCTGATCCCCGTGAATCTATATTCAAATGATACGGTCCGGGGATATATGCGTGTTGCCCTGTTGGTCGCACCCGAAATGGCTTTTACACACTTAACACATTAGCAAATAACAAAGGGAAGATGAGCTAATTCTGGGGGGTGACGGACAATAAGGTCCCGACAATTAAGGTCCCGACAATTAAGGTCCCGTGAAAAACAAAAAACTGCCAAGG
>JAXGGS010267178.1:0-14718 GCA_035585475.1 Armandia brevis | reverse complement strand
ATAACGATAAAATGAGTGAAAATATCAAAATAATAGCAAATCACTTAAGAAAATGATCCGCGTTTTATACAGCCTATTATGGGTAGTTTTACAGCTACCAATATTTAAAGATCCAGTTTATCAGCTACTACTATGATAATATATACTACTTCTGTGATAAAATGTCATTTATCACCTACTACTATGTGACAAATCTCAGCTACTACTAATATCTTTTATCACCTACTACTTTTACCACAGCTAGTTGATATCTACTTTTATATTTACATAACAACTGGCTATCGTACATCGGTTATATTAGAAATATCAGTGCCTGACAATAATTGGCATTCACCTTCGCAGTCAGTTGATGATTGTCTGGACCCGCTGGGTCAGGGCAGAACACATCAAATCCCACATCAGACCAGAATTGTGAGAGGTTTTTCTTGTCCTCGTTATAGCCAGGTAAAACAGGTAACCAAGGCACCAGGAATTCTGTCAGGGAAATGATGTAAACTTTCCCTTTTTTAGCTTTTGTCAAGTCATAGACCTGTAAGCAGATAAAAAGGTTTACTTTAGTTGAAGAGTGCCGTTTCCGAAGAACAGTATTGCAAATTGTTATTTCATACTTCATTCTTGAAAAAAAATTATAATATACCAATGGCAAAACCGCTACGTTAGCACAATGTACTACTGTATATGGATGAGGACAGATCAGACACAAATATAACAAAACAGTACATTTAAATTAGGAAACGGATAAAATAAACGTTTCCGAGAAAGTTTCTTTAAACAGTACACATCCATGCACACGTCCTTTCGTTGAATGCAAAATATGATTAAATGGCATGTTTATCAATATTTGGATATGAGTTATAAAGGTGTTTGCTATAGGAGATGTGACACTTGCATTTTCATCCTGAATCATTTGTCTCTTTGAGACAAAGAATCTATTCGTGCATGAATAATTCGCTGCGACAGGCCCGATGTTCTCTTGATTCATGGAGATTTGTCTTGCTTTCTTAAAAACTGGTCTTGATTTTCCTTCTACAAGTAAGAAAAAGGCGAGTTATGGTACTATGAAGAAAAGTTGTTACTGCAAAATCGGCTCAAAGTATTCGGATTGCTTGATAACTAGTGGTAGTTCTACGACGTGGTCTTATAAGTAAGCATGTTTGAAGAAAGTGAATACATGCCATTATAAGAAATATCAGAATGTATAATTCATATATTCGACCGATTTGGTTATAATTGATAAGATAACAAACTATAATAGTTGAGTATCGATATTGCCTTACCCGAGCTGCTCGAGTTGGTTTCGGAAGCCTCCCTCAGTTTTGTTGATACTAGATCATGATGAGTCGGCAGTTTGAGATAATAATCAAACACCTTGTCGCCATCTTTATTTCTGACGCTGTGATCCCATTCAATGTTACTGTCTAGTACCATTGTGAGAAAGTCGGATGGTTTGAGCAGCGAACTCATGTAGAATAGAACAGTGTTGCCATTCTTGTCTCTTACATTTGGATCAAATTGCTCATGTTTGGTATATAGATGGATTAAGTCTACCAATTCAGAGTGATTCATCTGTCCTTGACGACTTCCAGTGACTTGACCTTGTTCCACTAGAATCATGAGCGGCGATTGGCCAAGCATATCCGTGATATCAACATCGATACCCGGATGTAGTAGAAGAGCTTTTATCACTGAGGGCAGGAACATGTGTGCGGCGTGTATCAGAGGGGCACAACCATTCCCATCCTTCCTGTTGATGGACGCTGTTGTCTCAGATTTCAATGTTTGTGACACAAGTGGCCCAAGAATAGAATCAAATTCTCTAGATGACTTGTGTGACATTGAACTCTCTTTGAAGCACAAATAAAGAACATTCAGGAGTGCAAGCACAAATCCTGGGTCTGCGGATTGTTCTCCTTCATCGGCAAAGTTCCAGCTCTGCATCAGCGACTTCAGGTAGATTATTTTTTTCGAAAATTCACTGTCCTTGATTAGTACTGTAATGTGTGTCAAGTAGTCGTATGGTCTCAATATTTCATTGAGTAGACAAATGTGTTCCTCTCTGAGTAAGAAATCCTTCAAGTCAGTCTTGGTGTCAGACGTCATGTCGTCAAACAGTGGTTTTGCAAAACGGAATATTGCTAAAGCCTTTTCTGCACTTCGCCCAGAATTTGACATTTGCGTAACTGATTTTAGTTCTCGCGCAATCTCTTTACCTATTGATTAAAGGTAGATTAATTACAGAACAAGGTAAACTAGAACTAGATATTCTGCCTTGATATTTGCACGAGGCTCCTTTTTAAAGTTATCATGGATAAATCAAGCATTAGCATGTTCCTCTAATTTGAAATTGCTTTTGCCATGTTACGTCCATTCTTAAGATTGGTCATATGACATTTCATGCATTTTGTATAGTACGCTTACTATATGTTTTTCTATTTTGAGCACAATATATACAGATGTATGTAAAGTATTTGCAATAAATGGAAACCGTCAATGGTGCATCTTGGTAATACATATTTCATTTTTGAAATAATCCGAACTTGAGATTAAGCTGGCATCACAATGACCACAAGGAAATGGCTGCATATAAATTTATATACAGTACCACAGGCTATTTTGTGTTCGGAGAAGGGGAGCAGGCGGCAGGCCAAGGTTCTTATTTATCTAATTAATTTGGGCCGAGGTCGGTGCTGCAGGATTTTCAGGACCATTTTATAGTCAACATTTGCGACTTTTTTCGAATGGGACAGTCTTTTTATTTGTTTTATGCGGCTGGTAATATTTGAATATTTGAAATAACGTACAAAAAGGAGGGTGGATGCTGGGTAAAATATGCACCCATATATAAGTCGGTCTGCAAACTTTCAATGCACGAAATCTAGAAGCAATTTCCAATTATTGAGCCTTGCTCTGAGGTTTTTATATTCCCATTTAGGCTGAATGAAATTGTTAAATAGTTTCTAATAGACCCCCCGCATTCCAAAAAAAAAAACAAAAAAAACGCACCTGACGTACCATATTTTTCAGAATTGAAAAAAAAATCTGCTGCACCCTCCTTCTCAGCTGCCGCACTCCCGATTTCAAGCAAAACATGCCGAAAATTTGTAAATAAAAAAAGCCCCCGCACACTACATTTCGAAAAAAATAAATAAAAGGAACCGCCGTACCCCCTGTTTCATTTTTTAAAAATAACAGAAAAAATAAATTAGAAAGACCCCTGCCGCCCGCACACCCTTCTCAAGTGAAAAAAAGCTTGGGAAACTAATCATTCATTTTACGCAGCCTTAGTACTCATATACAAGAAGCAATGATACAGTAGCTCAATTGATGTAGTAGTATTAAAACTGACAATCCTACATGATTTATTTCATCTACCACATATTATTTGTGGTGCGCAGAAATTGGGTGCAAGACTATGTATGATAAGGCTTACCTGGATCACGATCCTGCACCACAGATATGGCGGACAAGCGTCTCCCCAGTTGAATCAAACCCCAGACTTGTGTTGTATCTGGTGGTAGAGTAAACACAGGAGATCCCCAGGGCTGGTTATAGTTGTGATAGATATAAACCTGTCCACCAGGTGTCACCTCCACACACCAGAAATCTCCCTCCTGCTGTGTCACCTCGGTGACCTCCCCTGTATCCACCTTTCTACTGTTCTCCCACCTCTCACCTGTGTCTGCACGTATACACCACGTCTGTGGTACACGCTCGGCATATGGAGGTATCCTCTCCAGGTCACCAGGATCTGATCCTGTTACTCCGATATTCCAGACGGGGGCGGGAATTCCCTGTTATTGATCAGTATTTGAAAATATATTGATTTCATCAGAATTATTTAATACCACAGGCCAAAAGATAATAACGTTAATGTTCGATGCATGATCATCTTGGACAAAATGCACCAATTTTAATTTTATTAGCATAAACTGAAACCCAATGAACCCAAATAGACATACCGCTCAATAACAAAGTCTCATTAATACATGCGTTTATTCTATGGATTTGTATACTTCTCTGTAAACAAATTGAATCATGTGTAAAGGACGCTCAGCCAAAGCACACCTAATAAAACTTCTAACTCACCATATTGTTTGTTTTGAACAGGAATCTACTACTGTGTAATTGTTGTACAGGAACAGAGCTAAACACGACTGTAGATGGCCACGGTGATGTGAAGGCCCATAAGATCAATTTTGTGTGTGATACTGCAATCGTGTTGTTATCTAACAGTTTTATTGCTTTCCCGCACTTATGATGGAATTTTACGTTTTCCCCTTCAGCGGCCATCGTTTCGTGAACTTGCAAATAACTGTATTAGAAATAGAAATATAAACTGATAACAATGTAAATATCAAATGAGATCAGGAGATGCTAAAACAATTAAAAGAATGTTTTATTGACAAATTACAAGTTAACTGTACGCTTCCTCAGCATTTGTGAGAAGTTACAGTGTTATTTACAGTTTATTATATGCTGATACAACGAAAGGGTCGGTGCATCGATGTTTAACCACCCAATATCTTTGTTTGATTTTTCGAAAGACACATCAACAAAACAATAATAGAGAATGACATAGTAATGCATAATTTGCGATAAATGGTATACGTCTGGCGGTCGAAATTAATGACTTGAATTCTAGACTCGACTAACTTCTTCATGCCAATTATAAGTACCCCCCTCCATTGAAAAGAATTCACACTGTAACTGATGTTAAAAATTATGATACATCACATTCCCGAGATACTGGCAGTGACTTGAAATTACCATGAATTCACATTTCGGTATTTACGGATTAGGCTCCATAAAATTATTAATTAGTTGCTCAGGCCCGCCCACATGGGCCTGAGACCCCCAACATCCCCCTCCCCTTTTTATTTGGATTCGAAAAAAAAAGTACCTGCCGAAGCCTCTTTCTCAGAATTGAAAAAAGAACAAAAAATACGGCCGCACCCTCCTCCTCAGCTGCTGAAAGCCGAAAAATGATCAAAGGAGGCCCCCGCACCCTATTTTGCTGAAAAAAACGAGAAAAAAACTGCCGCACCGTCCTCTTCAGAAAGATAAAAAACATGCCGCCCGGATCCGCCCTCTCAAGCAAAAATAAATCTTGAGAAACTAATCATTAATGTAATGCAGCCTAAGCAATGACAAAATATTGCGATACACCAGATGACAGCTTTACAAGGTGTCGTAATATATATGAATAGAATGATTGCGTATACGTAATCAATAGGCCGAAACAGATATGTAATTTCTGTTCATTGAAAGCTTATACAGAATGATAATAAATACTAAATAACTTGACCACGTATGTGTAAATTGTATAGTTAAGAATCTTACTTGTGTATGGGTAGGAAAGTATGTAATTACGTATGTCCGCTGGTTAACACAACACCAGGTTAATATTCTTTATCCGTATTTTCGACATTGAACTCATCAACGCTGACTGCACACGGCCCCACTCACAGCAAACATGAGCCGAGGAGTTCAAACAGAATGAACTGTCAACAGTCACTGATAATAGATCCATAGTTTAAAACACCTCAGTGGGTGGTATGATAAATATACCGAACCGAAGTTAAACGTTAATTTCACGGCAGATTTGCGCGTAGGTAAACACAACTAAAACAAACGGGGGATAGGTAGTTCTTTACATATCAGTGAGAGGTATTACATCCATATCATACTTTATTAGAGATAATTCGGGTCACAACCCATACATTGTCTATCATTTCCCATCAAATTTACTACCATTAATATACAGTATTTAACATATTAAAATCAAGAAATGCATGATCCCTCCTGACAACATTGACTGATAAGGACCATATTCAAAATGGTGGCCGAAACATATTATGTCAGATATCCCATTTTTCATGAAGAGGACAATTTGTTTGGTATAGAAAATGATCAACATGATTGATTTGATCGAGTGATGTTTGCGTGCGGGCCGTGTGACACCGCATGCAAAGATTTACTGACTAATTTGCCATAATAGTCACATAGCCCAAAAATCGAAATGACTATATAACAATGTAAATAATATAAAATAATAGTTATTTGCATCATCTGGACATACATTCCTTGATAACTTTATTCCAAAAAAAAGTTTAATTCACCCAGTATGATCACGCTCATTCACCAGGTAGGTTTATTATACGTCAATCTGTCTTCCAGTTAAATGTCAAAGGGCACCATATCGATCGATATAAGTCAGAAGGGTAAATAAAGCTCATATATAGGTTATATATGGCGCGCTATTCAACCTGAACATATGGTTTTATTAATTCAAACCGTACTACTTCGTCACTATAAATCATGAGTTCGTACTACTACCAACAATGTATCGATATCGTTACTAAATTAACTTACATTATGTCTGCATCTTTCTGTATGACAATACACAGTCATGACCTAGATAAGAAATTGTGCCAGTATATTTATTAGGTGTTTGTAGGCATACACCTGCCCTTTTAATAATTGAGTACACCCCCTCTTCTCGGACCTCTCCCCCCTGGTATCAGGCGCGCCACCCCCACAACCCCGCCTACCGATGCTGCGTGCGCCGTCACTCTGCTACCAAGGTTCACCGCATTTTTCTTCACGAACACGAACACGTTTTTTTCCGGGTTTTTTTTTCACCAAGAATATAGGGGGGCGGCGAGCCCGCGAATCAGTAGGGGCGCCAGGTGGTTGGGTTTTTTTTAAATTGGCCCTATTTTAAGGGTTTTAAAGCATATTTGTGGGGTATTACTTCCGTGAGTGTCGGTTTGGGAAATGTTTTTTTTAATTTCTCTTTATTTTCTTCAATGTCAAATAGGGGCGGCAGTATTTTTCTTCATGGAACATCAAATAAAGGGGGAGGGGGGTTGTTGAAGTTATTCTAGGCAAAATAACGGGAGTCCAAGATATTCTTCGGAATACTTTATTAAAGCCCGATTATGGACAAAAGTATACAAAATTCGAAGTGTTCGGAGGCTTCTGGCTAACTAACTGTATTTTAAATTTCGAATAGGTAAGTTATAATATTGTCGGTTACTTCTGGAATCATGTGCTAGAGATAAGAAGATCTCTGATCAATTACGATAATCTGCCGGGAGTAACATATGATCAGTGCGGGTCACTCAGGTGTGACCGCGAGCAGCGCCACTTGGATCATGGTACGGCAACCAGGCCATGACAAACATTGGACAACTTAACACGATATAAACAAAGACACATACATGTTAAACAATAATCACAAACATTCACGATGAACTTTATTGTTCAACAGGGGTCTCAGGCCCATGCGGACGGGGCCTAAAAGACAACTTGTTGGTTTTATTTGTACCTTTTTTATCGGCATTTATCTTTAACAATGATTTGGTTAATTTGTTGCTTAACCTGTCAATGGCGAAATCGATATAAACGCATTATCTAAATTAATTTTTCGAACAAGCAGGAATATTTTTTTGTGTTGTCAATGTGAATATGTTATGTACAATCATCTGTTACGTTAATGAAAAAGTATTCTACCAGGAAAGGTTATGGTCTTTGGAACCAATATTCTGAACTTTCTAGCAATTTGTAAAATCAAAAACACACTGCATCAAGTATATATATATCAGTCCTCATCCATAGTTCGCTGATAGTTGGCCTTGTCTTGTTATGTTAATGTATCAATTTATAGGTCTGTGTGCGTGCCGTTAATCAGAGAATCGGGAATCAAAATGTAACTGCATTTCTCTAATTACAGGCGATTTATTCTCACAAATACGTGAACTGAAAAGAAAGAAAAAACAGACGACAATTAGGACAGGATTCGAAGAATACAGAGACGGCGTTCACGGTCACAGAGGGCAACCGGCGATATTGTTCATTTTTACATGTACTCTTGCTTATGGCGAATAAATATTGTTATGTATTAAACTATTGAGTGTTTTTGTTATATACTCATAAAAAAAGAAACGTTAAAGTCCGGCCAATACAAAGTAAATCGGTAAAATACACCGAGCTTGAGATAAAAAACGATGCGTAGCCACCTGGTGGCAATTACAGAAACCTAGGTGCAGCCGTTGCGCGCAAATTAATGACATTACCTATAAATAGAGAAAAGTCGCCCGCGCTGTCTGTCTAACATGTGTAAGATGAACATTAAATCACATGTGTTTTGGTGGGTACTAATTGACCTGCTCATCTGAACTGGTTAATCTGCCAAGTTGGTAAATTTGGTTGGCAAGAGAATTAACCGTGTGAGGTACACTGCTAAATGCACGGATTTGACCAGACCCGGGACTTGGCCAGTAAAGTCTGAATATGTGTCGTTAACTTAATTAGTACATCTGGGTAGCTGGTTCTTATAAAAAACATATTTCATGGAATTTCTGCAGAAGGAAAATTTTAAGGGTGATATTTTTACTTGATTTTAAGCAGATTCCCGTTCCCAAGAATCCCTTAAAGTTTCAAAAATTAGTAATTTCTAAACAACAAAGTCAGACCCATAATAAGTTGTTTCTGAAGCTTTTATTTGCTTGAGAGGGGGAGAGCGGGCGGTCGGAAAATATTTTTTTTTTGTTCTTTTTTGCTGCAAAGGAGGGGGCGGCAGTTTTTGTTGTTGTTTTTTTCGGAAAAAGGGGGCGGCCGAGTTTTTAAAATATTTCTTTACCAGGAATTAAGGGGGGCGGCAGGTTCGCGAATTAGGGGGGTGGCGGTTGCATTTTCAGGGTATTTGAGCATATTTGTGAGTTATATATTGGGTGAAAGGGGGTATGGGGGGAAGGTTTTCCAATACTCTGGCTTTTTCTTTTTTTTCTTCAATGTCATATAGGAGGCGGGAGGTTTTTATTTTTATTTTATTTTGAAAAATAGGGGGTAGCAGGTGTTTTTTTATTATTATCTCACAAATTAGGGGCGGCAGGGTTTTTTTCTCAAATAAAAAGAGGGGGCTGGGGTTCTCAGGCCCATGCAGGCGGGGCCTGAGAAACAATTAATTAATTTTATATGGCCTAATCAATGTAATAAAGTCAACAAATGGCCCAATTTATGACCAAATATGCCTCTTTCAAATTATGGCGGAAAATATGGATAATAAAATAGGTTAATAACGATCATCCACAAAAAAATATTTGGGCAAAATAGCTGTCTAGAGTGCCGAAACACCCAACAACCCATGATGAGGGTTAACTAAGCATTTAATTCGCATATGTGATAATAAGTATAGATAAATTTGATTCTCATATGGCGCGTTTGATATTCGGTGAATACCAATAGGCTATAAAATATTGGTGTTTTGTTATGCGATTGTAATTTATTATCAAGTTGTATTCTCACCAGGTCGATCGAAATTATATCTGGCTAAGACTTGTCTATTTATTTGTCGACCAGACGAAGTTTCCAAACAAATAAAAAAACTTATTAAGCGCTATTATAAAATCAGTGTCCCATTGAATAAGCTGAGAACTTTTACAGGCTCGACAATTCGAATTGTGCCATTTATTATCATAATTCTATGCACACGATTAATGAAGGTCCTGAGCTCCGGTTCCATCGATGTGAATTAATGTCATTATTAAAATATTAATCAGTGGTAGATCTATGTGTGTCTCGGGAGAACTAATGGATGTTTAACTCAAAGTTTATAAAATGAATATGATTCTATAAAGGAAAGATTGATAATGATGTATATGAAGACGCACGCTGCCCATGATAATAAGTGACTGCTGACTTGTCAGATTATTAATTATCGTGTGCGACTGATCCTAACTATAGATGAATATCAGAATAAAAAGAAAACTAAACGTTCACAACAATAGATGTATTTCAATCAATTCATATTCTCCCCCACTGGCCTACTGACATGAGACATGCATAGTGGTATTGAAACTATCATCTGTGCAAATTTTACATCAATTTTGCATCAAATTGATACATGTTTAAACAGTTCACAACATTGTACGATTCAGTATTGAAATTTCAAACATGGCATAAACAAACATAAACAAACATAATCAAATATAATCGTGTAAAACGCTTTCACGTTTCAGTGCTGTCAGTAATGATGTTTCCATTTAGGTCGCGCATCAATGGAACTCTCTGCCTTTTTGTGCTGGCCGGTATTTGTTCGACTCTGAGCTGAAAATTAATAAGATCAAATATAATAATCTATTGCATGCTACAGTGATTGAACATTTTTATCTGTAATGTAATCTGATTTATTTATATGAATTGAAGGACCGATGTGGGAATATTAATGTTACTTACTTCCAATCGTCGGAAGGAAGGACGAACCTGAACAACTCTGTTTTTCTGTGGAAAGTTGATAATAAAACTGCAAATAAATGGCAATCACTTTAGTTGATTCAGATTGACATATGATAGATATGATTAATTAACCGAAAGGAGATATGTGAGTAAAAAACACACCTGTAGCTTTGAAGATCGACACAAAATTTGGCTTTGGGAATAAGTTTTACTGGCATCAGCATTTTTCAGCCTATTTTTACTCGTTCTGGCAACATGCCCCATATGAGCCTTTTGATTTGGTGTAATTTCTGCTGCCTTGTAAAATCTTCCCCTCCTCTTTCCCTGTCCGGAATGTGAGTTGAGTGTCACCCTGTTCAGTGACGATGCAGTAGCTGGGGTTGAATCTTCTAGACTTGTATTTTTGATAAGTATTTTATTTATATTTGCCTTTGCAATTGATAAATCCATGGTTGACCATGTTTTACTGCGGGTATTATGTCCATCAAACTTAGTTCCTGAAAGTGTCACTTGTTTAGCCCTCTTTTGTTTTATCGGAATGGCTGATCTAGTGGTGACATGTATAAGGGAAGATTCAGTTCTCTCAACCTCTAGGACTTTCTCATATTCTTCATCCATACTGTGATCAGGTTGGAAGTTACTGAATTTGGTTTGGTTCAAACTTTCTTCAGTTTTAATCTGAAATTACACATAGTAATGATCTATAGAAATATAGCATGGCAACAACAAAAACTAGAATTACTCCACTTTTAGTTTAAACATACATTAAAATAATATTGGGTAGATTAAAGAGTAATTTTTATAACAAAACTTATAAGAAAATGTATGACAAAAACATAAATAATGGTAATTTAAACTAATAGAGAATCTTACCAAGTGTATTTCTTGATTCTTTGTTCCTGCTGTTAACATGTCATCAGTTGCCTCAACAGTAGATTCTGTGGAGATTTGATTATTGTGTTTGCTGTTGCCTTTTTCAGTGTCTCTCTTCATAGGAGGAAGCTTCCATGGGGTCTCATACTGATTCGACACATCCTGCTCCTGGTTTCTATGGATAATGTCTGAAGGAGCTGTTGGAGTTTTAAGGTGGTCTTTGGGGCTCTGATTTAGGACGACTGGAGAGTGGTCATCTACAGAGTCTTGCTTCTCTACCTCACCCAATACCACACATGGGCTCTGCTTCAGGATATTTTCAGTATCAAGAGATTTACCTGTGATAGCATTTGACTCTACTGAAGGTAGCTGCTTTAGGATGCGCCTCTTCTGGTCCTTGCTGACAAGTCCCAATTCATGTGTGAATATCTGTCTGTCAGAAAGTTTCAATAGTTCCAGTGCATCCACTGTCAGAGTTTTAAGGTGGTCCTTGGGACAATTTCCTCGGATGACTGGAGAGATGTCATCTGCAGAATGTTGCTTCTCCATCTTACCCCATACAGCGCTGTTCTGTCCTGCACTGTGAATATTCTCCTGCTTCCTGGACTTCAGTAGCGTTTCTGGTTTGATCTTCACGTGGTTTGTCTGAACAATGTCTTTCTCAAGTGATTTGTCTTGGTTGTCATCTTCCTGCTTTTCTTCTATTATTGGTGTCTTGCTGTCACTTAAAGATTCATTCATTGAGGAGGGTTTGTTTGCTAACTTTGGAGATTCCAGATTAGTCTCCTCTTTATAAATCATGTCTTTAAGATGTTCTCTTGTCAGTAACAAACTGTTTCTGCCATTGGAATTCTTCCTGTCTAATATGTTACGACGGTTGGTGCTTTGCTGCAAGCTACCAGTTTTTGGACGACTGGTTGTGGGTCGATCACATCTTTGCATGGCATCAGCATTCTTACCGTCCTCATCATCACTGGAGGTCTCTTCATCAACATTTACATCCTGCATAATGTTAAGGGACTCCTGTGAAGGTATAACATCACCAGCAGGACCAAGTATCAAGCTTGCATGGCTTTGAAGTTGCTGTTCTGTGTTTGTTTCTTCATCAGTATTACCATCCTCAGTTCCTGAGGAGGTCTCATCTTCAGAGATACTGCCGTCTTCATTGATTATGTTAAGTTCTTGCATTCCTACCTGAGGCATATCATTCCCTGTGGGAGATGGAACAACATCCTTGTCCCCAGAATCTTGCAGGTCGCGTTCTGCTTCTCGCTCCTCTTGAGGCTTTTCTACTATAACATAGTAGAGTACTTGTGGCAGCAGCAAGTGTTGTTTGCACTCAGGTGTGTTTGGGAGGTATCTCTTGGCTTTAGGGCAATTACTTACAACTGTGTCTGAGTCTATGAACTTGATGCTTTTGGGTAGTTTTCCGAATCCTGTGTCAAGGTCCATATTTTTCTCTGTTGATACACGAATAAAGGGAATAATCTGAAGATCAGCTACCTTATCTCGCCATGCGCAAATTGATAAGGTCTCATCGTCAGTCTCTATATTGTTAGGGTCGAGCAGAGTGTCATTTTCCATGTCTACAACATATGTGTGCCGAACTATATCAGTCTCTGTGTCTCCATCATTAGAGTCGAGCACATTGTCGCCTTCTATGGGATCAGCGTCTGTTGGCAGAACCAGAATATCTAAGCTGGGCTGGGAGATGCTGGGCAACTTTATTCTGCCAAATATAGCGTCAGCATAGGAACTGTCCTGTGCATCTTGTACTGCGTCTGCTACATTCTAAAAAAGGGAGATATAAACATGCATTATGTTTCAGTAGACTGTGTCCTTAATACCAGTAGCAGAAGACACGACTAAAATTGTGTTGAATGGAGGGCCAACAGTTTCAAACAACACCGTAAAGATCTCCGTTATAAGGCAGGTAGCAAGGGACAAGCCTAAAAGTCACAGCCTTGTAGTGAATATATATTATTCTTATTGGCGACCTTTGACCCGTGTTATAAAGAACAATCAAAAACCCAACAGGCTGAATCTCTGAATTATCACCTTATAGTGGAGAGACTTATAACGGACATCTCTCGTAATACTAAACATATTAAAGTGATTGAGATATTTTAAATAAACAATATCATAGCTGCATGTCAGTTGTATCACTGTTGACCATAATCATTGAACACAAATGAAAATGAAAAGGGACTGAATATGTACGCTACCTTGTAGCCTAGGTCGCTGGAATTCTGATAGAAAGAAATAACTTCTTCATTTTCTCTGATGAACCCGACGTAAAAGAGAACTTTGTCATAGCTGGATGGTTCACTATTATCTACGCGAGGCTCCTTGTCAATTCCATACACACTGGTGCGTGTCGCCTGTACCCCCTAAAAACATGCATTTAATAATGACAGGTATATTTAATTTCCATTATTACATTCCATGTCAATCTTTAAGAAATGAATACGAAGTGATCTGAGTAGTTTATAGAATCTAGATAATCAAATATGACATACCTGAATAGATGTTTGTGAGTTGTCTCTCGCTTCGCTTCGTTTCCGAGTGTGCATAAATTTTGTACACACCCCGATCACCAGACAACTCAGTTCCTCGTCTCGGTGGAAGTGTTCTACCAAATCACTGGCCGTCTCTTCTACGCTTATAATAGAAAAATGCCTGGGAGACATTTCTGAAGGTGAGTTGGGACTTTTGGACCCATCGTTATTGTTGCTGGTATTCATATCTGTGCACTTGTGGTCTCGGTTCTGTTTCTGTAACACAAACAGGGTAATATTTGTAAAAACTGTATTGTTTAATTAGTTTTGATACCTTTTTATTAGTCAGGTGAAAACTGCCCTGATCAGCAAATACAATGTATTCAGGACAAGTAGTGTAAGATGGTATAACAGCTGAGATATTTCCCTTACCTGGTTCAAAACGTGTGCTGACATTGGTAGTGAATTATTTGTCCTAGGAGACGTCTGTGGGGTAGTGTCTCGATCTTGAGATTTCAAAACGATTTGTTTGGGGGATTCTTCAGATTCTCTAATTCCGGGACTAGCAGAGGACTTGCAGATCGTTTGATCACGATCATCTTTACTAACATCCGTCTCTTCTATTCCAAATATCACGTTGGCTATATGAGCCCGGTCTCTGGCAAAAGCTACACAAGTATGCCTCTGTAAATAATAAATACATCATAGTTGGCTAAATTATCAACAGGGAGACACTTATGGCGTCAGGACTAACATAAAATGATACAAGTAGAAAGTAACGAAGAACGTTACACTTTAGCGCGCACGTGGGTATGCATATCTTTTAACAAGAACAAACCATCATGCTATGGACCAGATTAACATATACTAGGTACTTCAAATTAATTTTTGACGTTCGACTTACATGTTATATCTCAATGCATTTTTGTAATACACAAGATGGTTGTTTTAACGCGTGAGACAAGTTACAAAGTATAGCATGCTGCTATGCTGATATCCATGTATTTCATACGCGATTATAAAGAAAAATGTAGAACAATGAAATTGTGGGAACCGCGTTATATCGATTGTATTGCAATATAGATAAATAAATAACATCCCATTACGT
>JAXGGS010267067.1:0-14722 GCA_035585475.1 Armandia brevis | reverse complement strand
AGCTGATGGACGACCTCCAGGATCGATTAATGGCAGCCGACAACAAGTCTGTTACCTGGTAAAAATGGCCGATATTTTCTTGAGATAAAAAATATAAGAGTCGGTGTATTACTTACTGTTTCTTATATGTTACAAACATTCTAGTAGTACACGTTTAATACTAGAAACTCATATGCTTGGTCAGAAGAGCTGTATCTGCCAAAAGTAATAATTTGCGGCGATGTTTGTTCTCCAAATTGCGGGGCTAATTTGAACAATTAGTAAATATTGATGACTTGATATTAGTAACAATGATTAGATAATACCATGATATTTGTAATAGCGACGTAGCTCCTTCGTTATTGTTACAACTAACTTATCGATCAATAAATCGCACAGGGCTTATCTGTGCAAGGATGTTTGTAAGCTTAGATGTTTTTATTTTATTATCACTAAAATGATATGGGCATAGCTTTGCCAAATCAGTTTCCTCAGCTAGGCTCTTACGTATGTAATATTGTTATTGGATCAAGATTTAAAAGGTAGGGAGAATTATCAACTGTTACACTTATTCACACAATTGGAACAAAAGGACTGGAATTGTATCTTTATGGATTTGTTTAAAAGGTAAACATAACATAATACATCATAACTGTGCACAAGAAGACAAAAAACAACGGCCGCCCCTTGGTATGGTTTGAAACAAACTGTCGAGCAAATGATTACATTGTGAAGAGAAGCCCTGACACACCCACTATCTCAAAATCAGTAATTGAATAATTTCAGTACCAACATCGACTAAAACAAATTAAGAATCTCATCCTACGCCCGCCGTATCTACGTTTCTCAAGGTCGAAAACACTTGAGAAACATTTTATTAACTTTATGGGGCCTTAGACATATAATTATGCATTTGGTGCGCGTGTCACGCTATGTCCACCATGTGTACATGTACATCATTAATGACAATCTGTTCTTAATTTGCCATGACCTAAACTGAGTTTATCTGTTAAATATAAGATATTGATGTGTATCTTTATTTGGCTGCATAAAATTATTATCAATATATAAATTAATTAGACCCCCAGCACCCCCCTCCCCCCCCCCTTTTATTTGAATTTGAAAAAGCAAAACAAAAACGTACCTGCCGCACCCTCTTTCTCAGAATTAAAAAAAAAACTACCGCACCCTCCTTTTCAGCTGGCGAACGCCGAAAAATGGTCAAAAAAAGGCCCCCTCACCCTGTTTTACTGGAAAAGAAAAACGAAAAAAAACCTGCCGCACCCTCCTCTTCATAAAGAAATCAATCCTCCCGCACCGACCCTGGTGAAAAAAAACAAAAAAAAACCTGCCGCCCGCACCCCCCTCTCAAGCAACAAAAGCTTGAAAAACTAATCAATTTTACGCAGCCTTACACTTGCTGATGCTGATGCTGATGTTACTCCGACATGCGCAAAGTTCCTTAGGCTAACAATTCTGAATAATTTTCACAGTCTGCGGCTAGCCAGCCCGAGTCAGTTTCTTTGTCCGCATATACCCTCTCTGACATTACCACAGATCAGTTAGATCTACGCCGGCTGAGTTGTCAGGGTGGTTTGGTCTTAAGGTTTCTTCACATAGATCTTTCCCATGGAAAACCCTAAGAAACATATCCATGTCAAAAGATGACCGGGACCCCCCATCAGCATTTGGCCAACTTTAGGTTAGATAAATTATAACTCCAATGATTAAACCAATCGAATTTCATTCAAATTGGGCAAACATTGCCAAACCGCTGTTTTCAGCATATTATCCACTTGTTTCAGGCCAACAATTGTCTAGTGTCACCTCCAGATATTTTTCATTTCTGGTCACATCACGCCAATTCACCCTAAACATCTTATTTTTAATTTTGGCTTCTATTGGCCTTCTCAATAAGTCTTTCCATGCTGCTCTGTGTGTTTGTGGCCTGGACAACAGGGGAGTAACATTGCACTGCTTACGCTTCTCGGCGACTGTTATCGCCCGAGCAAACAATGTGCCATTATAGCTAACATCAAAACAATGGGCACATGGTCTTCAGATGCAATAAACACCTATCTGTCGTCCTGTGGCCATTTAAACCTGCCTACCAGTCAGGCTTAGAAATCATTTTAATTTAGTAATTTAATCCAGAATATCCCATCCATCTATTTATCTCCTGACGATTTTACCGCGTGTCCTTCGATTTACTATGCAATGCCCCGTTACAGCCTCACGGTCCATCCCTCTAGTACTCGAATTGCGCTGATCGTCCAAGGCTGAATTCCGAAGATTGGCGAATTCAGGTTGTATGAAAACACACTGCCAAGGCCCGTTTAATTTGCGCCATGATCCTGAATTTACGTATCGTTAATTTTTAAATATATGCGTGTTATTTGCATATCAAATAGGACATGATCATTGCCTGGATGTACAAACTAGACACTGGCCCAGTTCCAAATAGGCATATGATATACATATGCTGTTGAAAGTGCTTCCGACCGATGAGCTCAATGCAAGGAGTAAAGATCGCTATCAGCGTCAGTGTAATCTATCTTGTGTTTTATAACTGACAGTTGTTGAACTTAGGCCGGGAACTCGGGTGACTGGGCTCCCAGACTGGGGCCGGCATGTACTCAGAGAGCCGTAGCTGTCAAATAAACTAGGGCGCCCTATTAACTAATTCATCTTTACGCAACTCAGCCCGGGGGGAGGGGGGGGACTCGATCCTGAAAAGGGTGCGCCTGCTCCGCTAACCCCGTGTGGTGGAAATCTTAGCCAATGAAGTGACCCTGTAAGGGCAAAGTTGACGAAAATCACTCTAATAGGGCAAATCAACCAAGGCTAGCCGAATCACAAAATTTGACCTCATCTAGGAAAAAATCGCTGAAAAGCGCCAATTGCTCAAATATTGACTCTACCTAGAGCAAAACGGTCGAAAGAAGTGATCCCAGTAAGGATAAAGTCGTTACAAATATACCCTATCTCGAGGGAGATATATGCACTCAATAATTGGAGTCCCCCCCCACTACCCCCCAGCGAACTCAGCACTTGAAAATGCAGATTTGTCGACCAGAAAGAAACCCAGGTTCAGTGTGTACACATTGAGGATAAATGCATGAATTATTAAAGTGAATGTAGTCAGAAATATCTCCCGAATAAGACAATTGTCTAGCGTATTCCCCGAGAGTTTGGTCTGCACATCACAGCAGCGCATCACACTAGGCCACGCAGTCTATATATAGCTAGTTAATACACCTTTAAACAGCGTTTCGGCCGACATTCTAGCAAACTCCAAAACAACGTATACCGTCAAGTGGCCGAGTTATAGATAGCTTTTTTCTCACACCAAGGTGGTGCGGCGGGTGTTTTTTGTGTGTGTTTATCAACTTTTAAGTGATGCGGCGGACTCTGAATGCGTACATAGATGATAAATAATAAATTGTAATAAATACATGTATAGCGTGGCCCTAGGTAGCGGCCGGATAATTGAGAAATAAAAAGAATTTTGCGGTGATTCCCCGAACTATGATAACTAAAGCTGAGGCCTCCCAGTACTATGATAACTAAAGCTGAGGTCTCCCCGAACTATGATAACTAAAGCTGAGGCCTCCCCGAACTATGATTACTAAAGGTGAGGCCTCCCAGTACTATGTTGGTCCGACAGAGGTTTTTTTATAATATGTTTTACTGTCTGCTTTTCAGGAAGGTTTCCTTTAGTAAAGAAACGATGATGGCAATTAACACCTTACTTATCTAGCTCAGGGTGCGACGATGTTTATCCTAATTTTATATTCATCAGGGGTAGGGGCGACAGGTACTTTTAAAATGCCAGACGAAACGGCAGGGCATGCAGGCGTGACTTGAAACGCCTCAGCTTGCCTCAACACTTAAGGAACCATGCAAAATTAAGTCGTACTATAGTCAGATAGCTACAAATTCAAATGTGCTCAAAACATATTCAATTTTGACATTTATGAATTATTGACGACACGGTATATATAGCTCGCATCTTACTCACGTGGTTAAAGCTTCGCGCACGGCACCTCTCGTGTTATATAAGGCCGTACCAGAGCGTGCTGAGCAGAGCCCTGTGTAGCAGTCGGTGCAGTGACCAGTTACTCAGTGGATACTCGAGCCCCTTGTCCGAGTACACGCACACCAGACGGGAGCCGGTTGTAGACTCGTGCAGTATCAGCGACATTGAAGAAAAAATACGGATTTCTCGACCGCGTGTGTTTTATATTTGTTACCTTAGCGGTTCGAGTGGAAGGAATTCAGGAAAATGAACGGAGCAAACGCAGGAAAAGTGGTAAATTCGATTTTTCTTAGTTCGCATGCGTCTTTGATTTATGAAAAAATGGATTCATTCTCTCAGAGAAAATGTTTTCAATAACATGAAAAAGGCCACTGAAGTCATGCAATTCCAATAATATTGTAATTGTCTGTTGACTGTCTAACACTGTATTTAAAGAGCTTCCTTCAAGTTATACAATATTACATATTTATCGACGCTCTTTCATGCTTAAAATCGGTTTTTAACTGTGGACACCTTTGATTATACGCGTATTTGTTAATTGCTAGCCCAATTTTACAACATTAATTACAAGTAACTACATCAGATATATATCTGTAAGACTTAATTATAACGTTCTGTCCGCCGAGACAAAGTCCAGGCCATGGTGGCAGTAATTGAACCTTGCCGACGACGGCAAGATTTTGTATATTTTCCTCATTACGCTTCTAGTCAGTTAGTTTAGATTAATTAATTTCAACGTAAAAGTGTTTTTTCTAATGTTTTCATAAAATACTTGATAATGCGCCGGAATGTTGATGGGGTAACAAATAAACATGTAGCGATGTAAAAAGAGCAATATTGATAAATTTGATGAATTTGGTTGACGATGGTTATATGGCGTACATGGTGAATATGAATGTAGTGAGAGTATTAATGGTATTGGTGAGAACTTTGAGTTTTGCGTACAATAAGACGGGGCATTGACCGACTCGGGTTGAGCCTGTAGCTGGGCCTATATAGTTTTCCTCTCATTGCCGGACGGAGGTCAGGGACCTGACCCTTGAGCTGACCTCGGAGCTATGAATCAACCGGTTTAAAAAGCCTGATAACTGCTGTGTGCCATGTTTGAGGCCGTGACACCCAGATGTCTGAGAAAGGGGGCCCAGGGTTAGGTAATTACGCAAAGGCCTATGCTATTTACTACACGCCCAGTGCTCAGCTGTTCTCATCCAGGCCCCGGTTCAATCGCTCCCCTCTCCATGTATCACAGCAGAGTTGACATAACCCCGACCCCAACTGACCGAAGTGACACTTACCGCACATCGCAGAGGAATTGACACGAGCCTGACCGGTGATTGCATAGGTGTTTAAAATGAGCGTCCGATAAAACAAATCTAGAGCATTTCCGATATGTCCCGTTTTCGTTAGATTCCAAGACTCCAGACTGTAACCTTAATCTTGAATTGGGCTGATTGCATGCGCCTCGATTCCAATATCATAATTAGTTTCATAAAGTAATACATTTTCTGTTTCATTCCTTTAAATTGTGACTGTCATTTGTATTGGTACGATCTGTCAGGTATACGGGTGTAATAATTCAAAGATTCAGTTTCAACTTTGAAAAATATTTAAATCATATCAATTTAGTATCAATATCACATTCATTCACCTCTCATATATTTACATACAGTGCGCAGTGTACCGACACATCCCTAGCGTATGCAATCTAATATATTGAAAATAATTTAATGTACACTTTAGGTGGACATATGATTGTTTTCATGTTGCTTTTCTAATTTTAGAGTCGAGTGTCGATCACATTTTCTGTGAGGAAGGTCACTGAGGATTTGTCGAAAGTCCTCAACATTCTGCTAGTAAGATTAATTCATTTGTGAAAATGCCTTTATTTTGCTTTGGAAAATGTGCATTTAACATTTTATAATACCATATCAATTGTATCATAACGATTGTTTACACCTGTTCATTTCATTCTAGAATCAGGAAGTCCGGATCTCGCATCTGGAATCTCGGAAGTCTCGTCACGCCGAGAGCGAGCACGAGATTTTCGTGCAGTTCGAGATGCACGACGCCAATGTCGTCAAGGTCGTGGAAAGCCTGAAGACGAGCGTCACTTCCGTCGCCGTCCACGCGCCTCCCAAACAACTGCCGCAAACTGGCTCGCTCGATAGCGCCGATATCAAGTGTAGGGATTATAAAATCTTACACATTATCACGAACAGATATCTACAATAAATCGCTTTCAACTTGATGAAATGATCAACTAATTATAAAATCTCTCTCTATCACCTATATCTCTCAGATAAGGCGCAAGGGACGCCATGGTTTCCTAGAAAAGCGTCCGACCTTGACAAGTCCGCTAACCGTGTGCTGATGTACGGAGCCGAGTTAGACGCTGATCACCCGGTAGGTGGCAGCAGTGTTACACTGAAAGCATCGCAGTAGTATAGACAGTAGCATAGAGATAAATCTTGAGTAGTATATGTGCCGCTTACAAATGCAGCTCCTTATTGCAGTGTTGTTCTCGGAGCTGGCATCTGTACCATGCTAATCGCTTAGTCATTTACTTGATATTCAAACCAAGCTTATAACGTCGATATATTTGAAGTACACTACTGTAACATATGTTTACAAGTATAAGTTACACAAGCTAAGGTAATGTTTACATAACTCTATGGCCACCCCTATAACTCGGTCTCAGATGTAAAGCCGACTATCCGTATTATATCCAGTAGTGATTAATTCCGGCTGCTGTAACTTCATATTCTGTGTATCCTCACACTCGTTATGATTTCAGGGTTTCAAAGATCCGGTGTATCGTGAAAGAAGGGTGATGTTTGCTGAAATCGCCTACGCTTACAAGTTGTACGTTTTTATATCTTGCATTGATTTTTCTCAGTTTAAATGAATTGTTGTCTCTTCTGATGTTAATCATCATTAGAATATTCATAAACTTTCGTTGTTATGTTACAGCGGAAACGAAATACCGCACGTGGACTATACACCGGAGGAGATTAAAACATGGTACGTATCACACAACCTTTCAATCAACTGAAAAATAAAAACAAATGCGATTAATATCTCGTCGCTTGCCTGACAAGCCTGACAGTGAGTAGGTATCGAATTAATCTCTCTCGCAAGTGCCCTGTTTGTACAGCAGTGAATATAATTGAAACCCTCTTAAATGGAATAGCTGGCATGACAACGCTGAAACCTCGGAACGTCAAGATACGTTTAAAATCCGGTGATCAATATATCATTAACCAAGTCCGCTGGGAACTTCCTGACAAATGATGTAGATCTTAAGGCTATCGATCCCCTCCTCTCACCCTGCCCCAAATTCCCAATTTATAGACTTATGAAATGTTGAATGAAGGAAGGCGGATATTTCTGTACACTTTTCAGGGGCACAATATGGAGGGAACTGAATGGGCTCTATCCTAAATACGCGTGTAAAGAATACTTGGAAAATCTGCCACTCCTGCAGAAACATTGCGGATACAGGTGCGTATCTGGGGAACCATGGGGGGAACATGTGTGCCATGGACCACAAATTTTAAGAATCATAATATGCCTTAACCTATCTTACGATTGTCATGTCAGTTAAATAAAGGAGGCAAAGATTTGTTGGAATAAGTACTTTTTTTAAATTGGAGATAGTTCCAACTATTCTTACATTGAAATGGATGAGCCTGATTGAGCTTGACGGAGGTATTGTATTTTGTTTAATTTAATCGATAGTGGCAGGGCTCAATAAGTCGGTAAATGTCGGATTCTTTCCATTTGTCCTAGGGAGGATAACATACCCCAACTTGCAGACATATCGTGTTACCTCAAACGTACGTATCTTAGCTTTATTTCCTTCAGCACAAAATATAACAATCAGAAAAAAAACCGCCACAGAATAACGATAACAGAATGGTAATTATGTTTAATAGGAACTTTTCACAAACATGCTGTGTACAAACAATTGTTATGAACAAATACCCACATGCACAATACACTATGATGAATTTTGACGCATAGAAACTGATGTTTTCTGACATTGTATCTTATAACAGAACAGACCGGATTTACGCTCAGACCTGTCGCTGGATACCTATCGTCACGTGACTTCCTGGCTGGCCTCGCTTTCAGAGTGTTCCACTGTACGCAGTACATACGTCATGGAGCAGATCCCTTCTACTCCCCAGAACCGTAAGTGTGTCTTGATGTAAATCACCGAAAATGCCAAATTGACGCCAACTAACATGTAGATTTTGGTATCACCCTAAAGACTAAATATAACATATGTTAGGCAATATAGAATGAATAAAATGTTTCTCAGATGCGCCCGCAAGTAATTATTTTTAAAAAACGCCGCCCGCCCACACCAACATTTCTCAGGTCAAATCTAACATAAAACGATAAAACTGCAAAAAATGGAAATTGAAAAATCAATTTATTGACTTGTGTGTCCGCAAACACGTGATACGCCTAAGAGCATCACAGACCAATCAAAATCAAAACGTGTTAAATTGATTCTCTTACCGCATTTTGAAAGTCCATGGCATATTTTTGAACACATTCGTTATCATCGAAATATTGAACCGCGTAAATGTATATCTCACCTCGATGTACTTTCCAGGGACTGCTGCCACGAGCTGCTTGGTCACATGCCGCTTTTCCTTAACGCCAGCTTCGCTGAATTCTCACAAGAAATCGGGCTCGCTTCCCTCGGAGCCTCCGATGAAGACGTCAAGAAATTAGCCACAGTAAGCTGGAACTATAAGCTACTACTGACTTGTCTTTGCTTCCATTAAATACATGAAATCATATGTGCGGCCTATTGAAATCTCCACCTGAAGCCACTCTCATCAATTTTGTTTCGCAGTGTTATTTCTTTACGGTTGAGTTTGGAATGTGTAAGCAGAATGGACAACTTCGCGTGTACGGAGCCGGACTCCTCTCATCTGCCGAAGAGTTACAGGTAATGATGAAAAGAAGAAAAGTTCTTCCAGCACTTGAAATTCAGCCAATTGAGGCAAATTCATCACACTAGGCTTATTCCCCATTTACTGGGCTGCGCAATATGTTTCTTACAAGTAGCGATGGTTTACGTTTTCTGATGGCGAAATCCCTTTCACAAAATGCCACATTTTCTATGAATGTGTTCTAATATATCGGGTTTCTCATGACAAGGAACGATTCAGACGGTTGATGTGGTTGATTCACATTTGTTTTCTTTTGCTTTCAGCACTGTTTATCAGAGAACGCCAAGACTCGCCCATTTGACCCTGAGACGACCTGTACGGCGGCTTGTCAGATCTCAACCTTCCAAGATCAGTACTTCTTCAGTAACAGCTTCGAGGAGGCAAAGGAAAAACTCAAGTGAGTATCAAATTACTTTAATTATTAATCATGCCAATTCTTGATGCTCACTGGCTGCATTAGAGTAGGGTCTTCTCATTTCCAACTGGTTCGATTGTATGTGTTGGTAGATCAAGACCATTTAAAATGCATACATGCTGCATATGTATATATGTTTATTCATATATTTTCTATTTTCTATTTCTATTTTCACATTGTGTGTGGAATATAAAGTTAATATATTGTCAAACTTTAACGTGACAGACGGTACGCACGACGAATGATGAAGCGGCCATTCGAGCTGAGCTATGACGCGTACACACATAAAGTCATCGTATTGGACAAATCATCCGCCATCTGTAGACAGCTTACAGACCTTCGCGACCGGCTGGAGATTGTCGCATCAGCCGTCCAGAAACTTAAATACACATTCTAAACTCCTTTATTTATCTCATAGAATTTAGGTGATTTAATAAAACTATTTAATAATGTTCACATTGTATATTCACACGCACTGATAGAAAATGTATTTTAGAATATTTTTTTAAAGAAACCTGCCGTCGGATTGATTATAGATGTGTTAGAAACTGTAGATACATGTTACTTGTTAATTGTGTGACTATTTAGGGTATTAGTAGTTTTATCCAACATCAATCGTGAACAGCATGTTACAGCAGGTCTTCTATTTATAACGCAGGTAACTGGGGACACGTGTAGAAAAAAGCGCCATATAGCATCATGTAAAGGTGACCTTTGACCCGTGCTTTATTAAATACAATATGAAATCCTAAATGGGGGGGGGGAGGGGGGGTAGCATAGGAGTTATATAGAGGCTCTAATTATATGAGAAAGCTGTCAAAGAGGCGCTACTTTAGATAGCTAAAGACTATGCAGATATACATATACACGACTTGTGTGTATATCGCTTGAAAATGTACTCATTAAAATGGAATTCTACTGATATCGTGGATTATAGTTTATAACCGTGTATTCAAGTGTAAATTTTATTAGCCCATATTAGTTATACCAAGCTTTGAAAACTTATTATATTAATTTGATAAAATCAACGATACATCGGTGTTTATCAATAAGAATAGGCCATAACTTAGAGCTGTACGGTTGCCAAATGTAAATAAAAACAGTTTTAATAAATAAATCTGACACAAACTGGAGTTTCGGCGCTTTATTTAATCAGGATTATGTACAAGCAAATCATTTCCCTACGCAGTGCGACTATACCATTTACTCCATGTACTACTCTCTGCGATTCCTTGAGACTTTAGATGTTCTGCCCATACATCAGTTTGGCAATTCTAGGGAACTGAAGTCAGGAGGAGACTCAAGTACAAGACAGAGTTGTCACTAATTATATATGCAATATAGGTGATACAGTAGCTGGACCTATTTTATTTGTAAGCTCCTCCCGTCAAGATCTCAGGCCCACGGCGATACATTGCTCTGGCCGAATGGCGATACCTGTGACGTTAAAGCCGAGCTGAACCACTTAACACGTCCTATACATTATGAACGCGTACAAAATATTATGATGTCATAACGTCTACGTTTGACAACAATCACATGTGACGACGTATCGATGATAATGCAAGAGGCATGACGTGACAAAACCATGACGACGGTTTGGCACATCTAAACCACATCGTTGATTCTGGAGCCACGCTAAGCAGCTAAGTGTTCCTAAGATCATTGTCACGTAGTTTATTATGAATCTGTGTGGTGATGCACCTATGTAGTCGATATTTGGATTGATTTCTCATTCGAGGATTTTCACCTTCTTTAGTATTGTGGTGAACCTGTGGATAGGATCATCACAGCAACTGGTCAAGGTATACGGTCATCTTTGTGCACCCAGACTATTTTACTCTTATTCAGTATGGACTATCACTTTTAATTTCTAAAAATAAATGTTTAATGACATACATTTTGTTGCGTCAGGAAGAGCTTAGATGCCGACTGGGACAAGGAGTGTGTCCATATAGCCAACTGTTGAAGTTATTACAAGTATAATGACAAAACTACAGGTTGTTCTTACACGGAAAGCTTAAATTTATTCTATATGCGGTTGACAAAGTAGTACATGTGTATAGTTTGGAGCTCTCATGCTAACTGTTGAATTAAAATTTTGAAAGATGGCGTCATGATACTGACCGTTAAATTCTAGGAAGATGAATGAATTAATCAATGATTTTTTTAACTAACATGTGATAGAGATAAGAGATTACTCTGACTAATTAGGATTAGCTACTAGGAGTAAGTTGTCTGGTGCGGATCAATTGAGCGAGACCCCGAGCGACGTCATGCACTGGACACACAATAAGACAACCACGCTGTGACAAACAAATGACAAGTTAATTAATACACGAAATCCGCCAGTGGAGATTTGTTCCTGCTCCTCTCTGTCCGGTGTTCCGCTCAACATCTACTTCAGGGCCAGGAGAGGCAGGAGGGGGTCCTCGGTGCACTCAGCATCGGCCAAGTACTATTAGCTTGTTTGCAGCGGAGAGCATCTCAGTAACTCTTAGAAAAAGATGATCTTGCGCTCTCAACTATTCATTATAACTTGTCTGGTCAATGTCCGGCAGCTGAAAGGCTAGGAGCGTTTGTCTGATTGACTATAGGAGCATCTGGTCTGATGGGCTAGGAGCGTTTGTCTGATTGACTATAGGTGCATCTTGTCTGATGGGCTAGGAGCGTTTGTTTGATTGACTATAGGAGCATCTGGTCTGATGGGCTAGGAGCGTTTGTCTGATTGACTATAGGAGCATTTGTCTGATGGGCTAGGAGCGTTTGTCTGATTGACTATGTGAGCATCTGGTCTGATGGGCTAGGAGCGTTTGTCTGATTGACTATAGGTGCATCTGGTCTGATGGGCTAGGAGCGTTTGTCTGATTGACTATAGGTGCATCTGGTCTGATGGGCTAGGAGAGTTTGTCTGATTGACTATAGGTGCATCTTGTCTGATGGGCTAGGAGCGTTTGTTTGATTGACTATAGGTGCATCTGGTCTGATGGGCTAGGAGCGTTTGTCTGATCGGATGGGCCATGGCTCTCTTTAGCGTTCATATTAACTTCCGCCGATACTGTTGTGACAAATTTTCGGTCAAAACACCGAAAACAGTATATTTGTGTTATTTGCCTTTCCATAACATTGACGAGTACAAGGTTTCTATAATGTTACTGGAGTTAAGCTACATGTTAATCTTTTTAGTATAATAATCTGCGAGTTTATGTGGAAATAAATATATGCAAGCAGGCGCTATGAGCAAATGACTGACCATTAGATGTATCATAAGAATATAGTTTGGTCTTATTTGGCAAATTTTATCCCGGTTTTTGACCAAGGAAAATAAATAAACCTGTTGTAATGATTTCAAACTTTAACCTAATTAATATTAAAAGACTAAACATAATCGATTTATGACCAAAAACTACTATCATTCTAAATTTTATGTTCATATTAGTTGGTTACAACTTCTATCGCTGTCTATGAAACAATAATGTCACGTGATCTGTCTGGGTGAAGCGCATTAGTGCTGATCCAGAGCATTATTCATCTCACAAAAGAAGTCGTCAAGCAGCACTTATTATCAATTATTGTTACGTCATTGATTGTGACGTCGTTGGGACGTCAAGTTAAGATAACCTGAATCTTATGCCGTACATACGTATACATGTCTGTTTGAAATATGATTCTAATGGCCCATCCGTCATTGAAATGAGGCCTCTGTCTTACGTAGCATGCGTCTATAGGACAAGATATAACGTCGATATGAAAACGTAAATTAGCAAAGTTACAATTGTACTATATCGCGGTAAATGTTGGGTAGCAAGAAGACAAACCTAAAAAGGCACGTAACTGTATAGCACCGATGATATTTCACATTTGGCTGCGTAAAATTAATGATTAGTTTCTCAAGCTTTTTTTTTGACCGAGAAGGGGGTGCGGGCGGCAGGTGTTTTTGTCTTTGTTTTGTTTTTTACCAGGCACAGTGCGGCAGGTTTTTATATTCTGAAATGAAACAGGGGGTGCGGGCGGCCCGTATTTTTTGTTGTTATTTAAAAGTATGGTGAGGGGGCCTTTTTTACCGCAAATCGGGTACGTTTTTTTTTTATTCCAAATGAAAAGGGGGGTGCGGGGGGGGGGGTCTCAGGCCCATGCGGGCGGGCCTGAGTAACTATTTAATAATCTTATGCAGCCTTTCACTTCCGACATCAATCGGCTGTGGCATTTGGTATCACCCCTGTGTCAGATATCTGTCATCCCGTATATTGTACTGAATCAGGTTTTGGTATATATGTTGTCAATATAGAAGTGTCACCAATTCTTGGAACACGAGAGGACTGTGCTCTGCTGATATACATATACGCGATTTAGTTCAGTGCTTAAGTCGACATTCGAAAGAACAAACATGCACCATCTGATGATCGCACGTGTTAAATCAGATCAGTTCATTTTCAGGAAGGCCCGCCGCGAGAAAACCGTTTTGCTCAACCCTTACTACAGCCGCTCTAACAAGAAATGGCGCTGGTACTCCTAACAGGAATGGCTGGACTGGAGGCCTCCGTTCTCTGATCTGGTTCTATGCTATAGATTCATGGTGAATAAACATGATTATAAATTGAATTGGCAGGTTCCGCCGATAAGAAATGTGCAGTTGTTCTGGCTAATGGCAGGTGGCAGGCGGAGGATTGCTCCACAATACACTCGGTGATTTGTGAGAGGAGGAAATATATCGTGCAGGGAAGGACAACTCCTGTAGATATTCCTAATGTGACGTCAGGTACCGGAAGGGGTTGTAACGCGTCGAGGGATGGACGCTCGTTGGTTACAGAAACATCAGCTGGTGGGTCAAATCCCGTCATCGTGACAGCAGATAAGTGACGTGTCCAGATACACATGTTTGCAACTCTTCTGTGTGCATGCGTAATGAATAAAATCTGACGCTCCAGTGACCATCGCTCGCCGATGGTTCCGACTTCATGCTACGTAAATTTACACTCAGTAAGTGGCGTAATCATGATGAGCGTTTGAAGCTCTGCATAGGTCAGCATGTATTATAATCCAAAATAAACAATCATTCGACAGACTTAAAGTCATATTTTCTATTTTATTCTAATGTTTTACATTTCCCTGAATTAAACAGATTATATGTATTTTCATGTCTTCCATTTCGGAGTCTCTCATTGTAAGCTCAGGGATAGGTGGCTACTTAAAATAGACACTCATTTATTTTTCTGACATCTTGTTCAAAACCTTAACAAATAATGAATCAGCACCTAATAATTGCACATCAATCAAGCGAGCACACGGACTGGAATATATAACTGAGCAAATGTTTGT
>JAXGGS010266845.1:0-11570 GCA_035585475.1 Armandia brevis | reverse complement strand
AACAGTTAATACTTTGATGTTGCAGGCTAAGGCCCCATGGGTAAAATATTTCATTAATGCCGATGATGACGATTTGTACGTATTATTGTGGTATGTACGTGTACTTCAGGTGCAGCTTCTCTACATGATTCGAATTGGTGATGTTATATATAGGATCGCTGTGTATTAAACACATTATTTTACTTATATATGATGTATTATTATTGTGTCGTCCATCTAGGACTGATAAGGTGGTAATGGGAGGCACACATTTACTGGGAGACGGCACCATGAATGTGGATGAGCAAGACAAACGTAGAATCTACGAAGGCTGCTGCAAATTGATACCATCATTGAAGGTAGCGCGACACTGACACTAATAGATCAATCAAATACTTCGCACCTATTCCGAGTGATTTCACGTGTATTTGTTTGGTTAAGAATGCAGAGGTGATCGATGATTGGGTGGGTTTGAGGCCATCCCGTCCTTCTGTCCGTCTAGAGTTGGAAATGAAGCAAAATAAGAGGGTCTGTGACTGTTTTGATTTTTTGTAATGAAATTGGGCTTTACTATGCGTATAATGTCCACAGGTTCTGTTGGCATTACGTGATTCTTATATAGTCAGTAACTTGATCAGTGATTTATAGATCGTGCATAATTACGGACATGGAGGAGGGGGGATAACTTTACACTGGGGATGTGCTCTAGAGGCTGCCGATTTGGTTAAACAAGCGCTGGACTATAAATCGAAGCTATAATTGATTCATGAATATAAACAAACATGTAAACATGTATGCAATAATCATATTTCTTATGTTGTAAATTAGATAAATAAATTTGAATAAAATAAATTTTGGTTGCTTGATTCGCATTAGTCGTTGTTGTTGACTGAAACCATTCGGTGATTAAATGCTTGCCATCGCATCCTGATCACAACAGACACTTAGCCGCTTTCTGTGTTGGGCCTAGACTCGACCAGTGGCACCTTTTTAAAGAAGATTTTGATCCATCTATGAAGGTCAACGGCAAGTTAGATCTAGTTATATAGGTCAGTCGAGAAGAGCGAGCTAGCGCACGTGAATATTTGCAAATAACGTTTCCCCAGACATTGCCGTTGTCGGACATGCTCACATTAACCATGCACTCTGTGAGAAACATCAGACAGAGGCCGCGGATTTTATTTAAGGCAGCTTGAGCAGACGCCAGCAGGGTGGATGTCAGATCCCCTGTCACCAGCAGCTCACCAACAGCTCCCCTGGTCCCTGTTACTTGTTGTCCTGGCGTCCGCCGTCAACGGAATGCGCCAATGAATTCAGCCGGCATCTGGCCAACTTGTGGCTCGCTCCCCGACTGCTGCTGAAGCACTCCCCGACTTGGCTCGCGGCTCCGTGACAACAGGGCTCGAGACTCTCGAATCGCAGCATTTAGGGGTGGGCGGTTTGGTCTCATCGACCATTGATAATCCGCGGCGCGCTTTAGCCATACATGCGTCGCCCGAGTGATTGATCAAGGAAATCGGCGGTTAGCCCAGCATATCCGACTCAGGCGCGCGATCATTGGAGCTTGGCTGCGACATACGACAAGTACGCAACTCAATTTAAAGTTCACGCGGATTACGAGCCAACATGTGCGCGGCAAAACTTGGTGATGGAGGTCCTACGTAAGAGCTTTCAACGACTGATAAGAGACATTTACTCGTTGGATACCTGCCAGTGAGCAGTGAACTCGTGGCTGGCTTCAGCAGGGACATCAGCAGGTTTTCAACATGACGAGGAGTTTGTTCTTGTGCCTTTTTCTTCAACTCGGTATCTTACTAACACAGGCAGCATATTATCCGAGACAAAGAGCTTACGATGGGTGAGTGATTTTGTGTTTATATTTTGGCGGAGCGGAACACAAATTTTATTTATTCATATAAAAGATCGCCATATGTTCTTCAACGGTTTCTACAATTCGTTTTCAAGATGAAGTTCGAATCCGGCCAAAAGGGGCACCGTTTTTATATTATTTGATAGACCCATACTAAGTTTGATGTATTGATATTTTTCTAAATACTTTGGTTCGTATCTATTCGGTCATGTCGTTTCTCCTGTCTTTAGCGATTTCTTTTTCGTGAAAGCCGATGCATACTTATGATAGAGGTTTAGTCAGGAACGTGTCCGTAGCGTTTTCAGGATAATAGTTTTATAACCTTTAAAAAGTGTTTACAGCATCAACCATTATTCAGTTACCACCTTGTAGGTCCAATGGTCCATGTTTGCGCATCCTTAATTTGAACAATTGAATCAAACAAATGATAATTGTTTTGAATTATCTAATCACTAAAATGGAAAAGCACGGATGTTAATCGCAGATGAAGTATATTTGAGCTTTTTCGATTGTTTAATCAACAAATTATATATCGCGCCTAAAGTATTAAATATACAGCTTCAAAGATGTTCAACCGACGGTTGTAACATGTACTTATTGTGGTTATTCTCCACTGCATGAGACCCAGCGGACCATGACTCATTAATCAAGTCGCGACATTCCACCAAAGCCAATAATTAATAACCCAAATGTTGGTTTCCTATTATTCTTACGCTTAGATTGACGCATGTGAATACAATTGGAAGTGATTGATTATTCAACACATCTATATTAATCTGACGGTGAAAACGTGTTGGTCAGGAGTGTGAAGCTGAGTACTAATTAGACCGTTTTCACTTAGCGAGAAACCTGTTACATGGTGTGTTAGTATTTACCTTAGCATTTTTTAAATCATGTTTTATACCAAATTAGCTAAATGATCAGTGATTGTATAAATAAGCAACGGACTGGATACCGTAATAAGCAACTTTGTTATCTAATTGGTATAATGTAGCTGTGTGGGTAGGAACGACTCGAATTTCGCTTCACACAAACACACTTGATATTAATTCGACTTCCTTTCACGAGCGATTAGGCCAACAAAAACCGTGAATATATTCGTATATAAAGGATGAAGCGGATGTCTCTAGTTATCTGACGATTTCATAAAAATACTTCCGTTCTTACGTCTGTCATCATTCAGTTACCGCCTTATATGTGCATTGTTTCTTATTTGCCCATCCTTGATTGCGAATAAAAACTTAAAATAAGACCTTTGTTTTCGCGAACCACTTCGATGGGCAACACAAGGATGTTAACCTAGATGAATTGAATATGAATATTTTTTATCGTAAATTGATATTGATGAGTAAGGTAACACAACTCTTTTGAAAAACTGTAATTAGTTAAAATTACCTGTGGATCATTGTCTATACTATAAAGTACTCTCTTGACTAAGTATTTGTAGACCGTGACATTATTGGTACATCGTTAATAGTTACTATTAAGTTTATCTTGCTGCTTGACACATTCCACCAAAACCAATAATCAGTTACTCCATTGTTGGTTTCCGCCTTTTCCTACTTCTAAATCAAGACAGGTAAATACTATTGGAGGTGATTAATTGATTATTCTGTGCATACTGAGACCTTTTCTGCTAGTCTGTCCGTGAAAACATGTTTGGTCAGGAGTACATCTTAAATTGAATAGATGTTACTTTGACGAATCATACTTATTTGATATGCAGCATTTCTTAATAGCACAAGAACATATATGGGTGATCCGAAGGAAATTGTGGCACACCATTTCATTTCAGCATCGTGTTGATGATATCGTTGTTCGGAGATCCATGATCATACAAATGTCGCGATTGATCAAGTACAATGAGAAGATATATAGGTCACAATATTAGCCCGAGGGTGAATATTGGTTCCATGCAGTCTCAGCTTCAGACACAATGTGACTATATATTCAAGTTGTACCACACAGTAACTGAATGACCATACAACGATCGATTGTGTTGTATAATATGATCAGCACCTTCGCTACCATACGGATATATCCAGGCATGCCAGGAGAAACGACTGAAAACGCGCGTCTGTTAGCAGATACATTTTGCGATATTTGTTAAAATTCGTTCCCCCTGTGGCGGGTTGACAGAGTTTGTGCCGCCATATGCTTCCAGATAATGGGGCCATGGTTGTGTCACAGGAAAAACGGAGGGCCGCGCATGAGTAACTTAATTATACAATGTATATTGCTCCTGCCGTTTATCATGCCGACGTAACGCGCCTTTTAGCAATAAAACAGCCGAGTGACATTGTGAAGCTGCGTCTGAGTAGCGTCCCTATTTTGTCCTGGGGATGTCCTCTGCCCTCGGTCGATTCTGACATGCAAGTAGGTCACCTGGTCAACTATCGGGTCTGAATATACTCGGAATGCAATTCCAACTGGCACTCAAGTGAAAGCTAGAGCTAATGGCTGCATTTATGTCTGTTACAGAGTATTGTTTGAAACCATGTCGGTCTAAAATGTTGTATAATGTGTGTTAAAATGGTTATCAATCAGTATATTATTTGTAGAATAGCAGGTACGGCAGACTGGAAATCCCGATTTGTAATCCCTGAATAAAATCAATTCGGGCACAAATGTTGCGTGATTATCGGTTGCCTTGTAATTCTGCATCAAGCAAAGATCATAAGATGGGTGCGATGTGTGATTTCGATTGCCCATCTCTCACCTTGTTCGGAGCCATGCATGTCCTTACCTGGCTGTTACTACAATGATCGGTAATTATTCTGTCATTAGACTTTATACTTAAGCTTTGTTTAATTATAAAGTTCAACGAATCCCGTACACTCGATTTAGCGATGAGTGTTTGATCGGATGAAACGAGTACTCTTGATTAATCACCGTTCAGTCAAGTAGAAGCTTGTGGTAATTGTGATTTAGGACTGTAAAATTGTTAACATAGTTTGAAAAGCATGAAACTAAGAAAACTTATCCCGGTAAGATAAGACCCATTAATTTATATAAACGACAGAGAAGTTTCTCTAATCGATCGATCTGGCGAGGTGATATTAGATTTATTCTATAACAAGCTTTTTAGACTGGGTTAATTTGACATATATATGAATCCTGTTACAGGAGAATTGGTAAGCTTCGCGCTAGACCAAGAAAGATTACCACTTTTACCGCATTGCAGATGCGCCCGTGACTTACTGCCCATTAAACCTGAACATCTTACGTGTTTAACCCCTCGCAGTTTAAACCCCTCGTTAAATGAGATTTTTTTACCAGATGAGGCGAGGACGACGTGCTTCACTGGGATATATCATGTCCGTCTCCCCGGTGATAGTCGCTAATTACCAACCGGATTCTGTTTAAACTATCATCCCCCGTGAAAGGTTGCCCCTGGTTACCGCTGCTGATGCAGGCCTTCCCATCTAATCTGGTGGGAGGCAGGAGCGGTAAATTCCCGAGTTACGCATGGGGCAAGAGTCTTGTTTGGCCAATTCTAGCCAAACTGCAAACTCATATGAGGCGACTTTGCGCTTTGGAGTTAATCATATTGCGCACTATCAAGACGAGAATAAATGGCTAAGCATATAGATTATTCGATAACAGCTTGATATGATTCTACTCGCTCGCACGCCATCTCCATCCATGGATACATGTGCTTCGGAGGCAGTTTTGCTGGCCGACGACATAGAGGAATTTACACACACTGAATTATTAAAACTTGTTGACTGTTACCATGTCGAAGATCCATGAACACTTTGCTGGGAAAGCTGACAGCACGTGTTAGCCAGCCAATTAAATATAATTGAAATAAGCGTGCCAGGATATTAAGCAGAGGGTGTGAATTCTTTGGTTTACCTCATCTATTGTTTTTGTGCTGAACCTTTCACCTGCTTTTGCAAGGTTACTGTTCTGTAAGGCCAAATACAAACACTGAACATATCTGATAAAACCTGCCGGATTTTTAAAAACACCTTTAATATTTTGCCCGATCAGTCAGCGAATGTCCTTCAACGCAGTTAGTTAGTATTTCAGTATTCATAACTTGATATATAACATGTTATATACATGTATGAATGTATATGAATATCAAAACAGGATGTATTTTAGGAAGCGGTGGTGGTGTTTCTTGCATAATATACACAATGCGTAAAAGGAATTCTGACCTAAAAGAACAATTGAAATATACGTCAGGGCAATTTTAAAAACTATTTGGACTAAATGCGTAAAGGTGTGATCCAAACGAAGCCAGGTCTTTTTTGCACTTATCACATTTAATATCTCGAAGTGAAGAAATCAATTTCCCCAATTAAGATTAAGTAATTGTCCATTATCATCTATTATATTAAATTACCTAATGTATATACGGTAGCAATGGGGCGATAGTAGCCATCGTCCAAACCACAACAATCAAATAAGCTTTAAGGTTGCACGTGATTCGCCTCTTTCCCACATAATTAAGATACCAAACCATCTCGAATAACGTTAATGAACGACTTTCACGCAAGATAGGTCATTGCGTCTGTTGTCGGTACAACCTCCGATCCACGTGCTACAATTTCCCAACCACCTCCTCTGTCTCCTCATCTCTGAGAAGTTGTTTATCAAAAGCTGCGACGCCGTTCGGTTGAGCAACACGTTCTTCTTTGTTCAGCTCGGCAACCAAGGAAATCGCCAAGTTACTCCATAATTCAGGCGATAGCGATTTCATATGAGATCAAGAGCATTAGATAAACGGGCAATGCATCAGTGGGTGGAGTTAGCGGGGGGTGGAATTAATATGATATAGTGACGAGTTTGTATCAAATAAGAAAATCCTATTAGCGATCGGAGCTACGGGAGTCGCCATTGTTTGAGTGGCTTAATTGAAAAATCGGCGACTTGTTGGACCCGACTCGCGTTCTCGCTAAGCCGTGATTGTCTCGAGTCGCTATCAATCTTTTGCTTCATCCGATGTGAACGCCCATTCCGCAGCTTCCACAACAGGACTTTCATGTTTTGTTTCGGTAAACCCCGCAAACACAGGTCATCAATATTCAGAGAGCCGCCGAGGCAGCTCCACCACTGCTGCTGTGTGCAGAGGTCTACAATCAACTATGAGCAAGTTGAATATGTTTTCGAGGCTCGTCCGCTCAACTCTCGAGGGTCCCACTTGTGCGCACATTCTGCGCATCCAGCAACGCCAACCAAATTGTCATCGATACTGATTTCCCAATGGACTGCTCGCGACCTTCCTATCTCGCCCCAAAAACCCGGGTGACAACGCCTGCTCCGGCATGACTCTGTGGCCATAACGACACGAGGCCCGCTCGCCAGCTAGCTGCCTGTAGAGATTGGCGAGAGGCATTTATGATCGTTGCTCTGAGGACGATGGACTCAAATTATGAGCTGATAAGCCTTTATTGCCAGTTTATCTCACACGCGGGACCTTTATCAAAGGAGGACTAGAGCTATATTTACTAATCAGTTTAAGCTTGGCCTGCATGGGTATGGTATCCACACGTGGGATGCTTTAATATTGCACAAAGACCGAGACTTAATACTCGCATTTCTACACACATCTTTGCTATTGTTATTATCGCACGAAATACTACATCCGTTGTTATGTGACGGCTTTCTTGCACCGATCGCGTGAAAAGAAATATAAAATGTCACTTGCACGCCTACGTGATGCCTCGGGGATTAAAGTACCCGTCGGACCTTTACAATAACAAAATGCCGGTCATCAATCTTTAACACGCTGTTTTGTTCGACTTAACTTGACGTCCGGTTGATTGCGTTCGCGCGGGACTCCGGAAATACGTCATTCAGAGAACGTGGAGAACAATACCGAGTGTTGAGCGTGTGTGGGCAGCGTTTTACAATTAAACAGCGATGGGAGGGGCCGGGCGGAATGTGAATTGACAAGTAAATAACGCAAAACGAGGGACACACCAAGCGGCGCCTGCGTCATTCTGGTATAGTTGATGCCAATAATGGCGATATGTTTGACGGCATCCATAAAACTGCTAACGCGATAATTCCCTTAATCATCGACATCGCGGCGCGAACAAAGCGTCAAGGATAATCCCAACCGTCGTCGCATGACATTTAATGTGACTCCGTGAGGATCCGAGATCATCTTTAATAGTCTACGTTTTGCATCAGCCGGTGTTATGTTTAGGCTTCGGAAATGTCGACATGAAAGCAAATTAGAGCATTTTCTGGGAGCTTAAATTCCTTAATGAGGTTGTTGGTTACCACACACAGGCGGCTTCAGGGTTGCTCCACGTCCGCCATGCACGCCAGTGATTCGCGTGTCCTCACATAAAAGTTGCTGTCCCCATTACCAATCGCACGTAAACACGATCGCTTACTCGAGTCGGCTACTTGATGCTGGGGAGGAGGGAAGGGAAGCCCCACTCTTGACTTAACAGATCGGGCCTCCAGACGCAGTCATTGTTAACACACGCGTCACCGAAGCACGCTATAACGCCGTTTCCTGCGCACTTCCCCCAACATGCGACCCTGAAATACATTTCCCGGTGTCAGCTTCTCAATATTGTTTAACTGCTTGCCATGTTAGACTGTTTGTCCTTTGTGTCATGCCTGGTGAGCGAGATAAGCACGCCGTCCTGATTGTTATTCCGCCAACATTTGCTGTAATTGTGTTTGAACAAGACAAGCGGTGACTTTGTCTCGGCCGCTTTAGACATGCCTGAACCCGGGTTCCATATCAACCAGCCGCAGCAAAGATGCAGAAGCGAGCGATCTGATGGATGATTTAGGAGGAACTAGGAGAAGGGATGGGGTTATTGAGATTAGCCTGTTAGGATTTCTGTCACGGTTCCCGGGATCCCCGAGATTACTCGTATTAAAACACGTGTTTGCTGATATTTCAAGGGCGGCCTCGACGCTGGCAATAAACTGCAGCATTTCCTCGGGGATATTCCGACTCAGCCGCCGTAAAATTGAAATTAACCATCAAGCTGAGATCGATGTCTGCCATAAAAAAGTGTATTGATTCTTCTGGGCCTTATCTGAATCATGATTCACCAGAAACATTCCTTGTCAGTCCTTACCATATGTACTTACCACAGAAAGTTTTTCTGGTATCCCTGAATGGGCCAGGAATGGTACCCTGCCCGTTGTTTAACACGGTTTTCTGCCAGCGATCGGGAACAGTTGCAAACTCATCTTAGATTTAAATAGCAGACTAACCACGATTCTCGCCGTCTGAATGTCTTTATCACTGTAATAACAACCATGCACGATCTGTAACTAAGATTCAACAGTTTTGCTCCTGTCTGGATTATCATATACAATTATAGGTAAAAATCATACTATAGATAGAATCGAATTATCACATATTTCATAAAAGTTGCAGAGAGCTTCATTTCATTATTCGTGTTGTGGAGGTTTTGTTGGTACTTAAACATATCTTAGATTACGATTTTAAATTATGAGAATAATTCATCGATCGATGTACATGCATGTTTCATGATTGGTACGTGTCATTTTGCAATAAGACAGGTGATCAGACAGGGTTTTGTTCACTTAAAATGTGTCTATCAGATTGATTTCTTCGGTGAATTATTGGGCCGAATTGCTTTGAATAGCATGTACTGATAACCCAGGGTGTGACATATAACCACATGGTTTCGCAGTGTACGCAGTTGTATTTACCAAGACGAAAACCAAGCAGTTACTGAGTATAGGACTGAAAAGTAGACTAGCTATGAGTATTCTCCCAGCATGATGTGATGGCTGGGCCTGAGTTTGTCATGTCTCATCTCCAAGGAATTAGCGCCCCATCTCCTGATGGCCCGACCCATCCCACTGACATTACAGATTCAGCACCCACCATTTACCACGCACGCCGGGGAATATTAAGCTGCGGCGCATTAACCAATATCCACGATCCCCTACTTATTGCACGCCCACCCATTGTTGGACATCTATAATGAAATACAGTTGGCTCTACGATCTCCTTGGTAACACTCACCCCATTTGATTATAGGGCTTCATTAATATTTGCGTCAAGCTGTGAAGTAATGAGTTGTAGTACTATGTCCAGTAAAATTGGGTGAACTGGGATTACAATTAAGGCGGAAAGGTCACGCTTTAAATCGTCGCGCCCGTCCGAATCATTAACTTTTCATGCGCCAATTAAGCTCGGCTGTAATTAGTAATTATATGCTGACACGGTCCTAGTCTTGATGGCGTTAGGAAAAATGCAGTGGCGCCAAAATTAATAAGGGGCAAATCGTGTGTATGCTCACAGCGCATGTATGTAGTCATTCCCTAGAACAAAAACGGAGACAATATGATGGAATATCTCTCAAAGGTTTGTCTTCATTAGTGTCAAAGCCAGTCTCTGTAGTTTCCCAATGCTGAGTGTAGTTTTATAAATGATTTTACAGCTGCAGCAGCCTGTAACATATATTTCAGTTAGAGTCGAAGTAAAATTGCGCCTCTCCGTCGTAATATGACATTTGACATTTCACTTCGTTTACAATTCTTGAAAGAGTTCCCATGCTACATGGAACATATGGCTTCTTGTTAATTAGATCTGACAATTAACTTTTATATGTTTTATTGGTTTAACACTAACCAGCTGACGTCTTTTTCCGTTTCTCAGATACAAAGTGCTGCGACTGTCACCACAACGACAGGCTCACTTGCACTGGATCAGGGACCTTCCGGCCAAAAATCCTAACCTAAATGTGAGTGATCGGTTTCTTTAACTGATTTATGATAGACATTGTTTATCGCTCATTAGGTCAAACTAAACGAACTGCTTTCTTCCGGTTCAATAATGAAAAGCTATATGAATAGGTACATTTGCATTCTGGTATACATTGTATATTCTTATAGCTTGATTTTTGGAGTGAGCCGACTCTGCTGGAGAAACCTGTAGACATCATGGTGGGACCCCATCAGTTGGACACCGTTTCTGGCATGCTGGATAATGAGGAGCTTCCTTTCAAAGTCATCCAAGAAGACATACAAGAGTATGACCTACTTAACTCACCGTCTGTATAATCTACATGTTTCCTTCAAGCGTTTATTTAAGCTAATGATGCATAATTTTGCTGTTTTATAGTATGATTGACCATCATGATCACTTGAACTCAAAGGCTAACCTGCAGGCCAGTGCTGATGCCTTGTCCAATCTTCTCGCCGATGGCCCGGGTTTAATGAATGGTATCGGCTACGACTTCCGGCGCTACATGAGATACGACGAGGTCGGTTGTGGCTAATGATGTAGCATACACATTTTAGGATAACATTTTTTAATATCAATCCTTCTGAAATAAATAAATCATTGATTGACTTTTTTATGTATTATATTTGCGTTTGATGATCAGATCATGCTATGGCTGGAGCACATGACGCAGACCAGCATGAACTGTCACTCCGTTTTAAAATGTGGGATAATCAACATCGGTCACACATACGAAGGACGCGACATGAACGTGATAAAGGTGATCACTTCTCATACGTCAAAACGTATTTAACGATATTTAACATGATTTGCAATGCGAGAAATCGTCCATGTTGTTTAACGCTCGCGTCTCATGTTGCAGATCAGCGCGAATGATGGCGTAACCGGGAAGAGGAAAGTGTGGGTAGATGCTGGCATCCACGCTAGGGAATGGGTGGCTCCGAGCACAGCATTGTACTTCATCCAGCACGTAAATATCTAATTATGTCTACTTCTTAGCCATGATTTGATTCA
>JAXGGS010266623.1:0-14725 GCA_035585475.1 Armandia brevis | reverse complement strand
AAGACATATTGGCATACGTTACATTTTATTGTATCAGAACCTGCCACAATTAATAGGCATACAATTGACATCTGGGGTAACTTACTGGCACTACAATGAGGAAACAAAAGTCATATTTGATAACGAAAGTTCAAACAACAAGTTACTCATGTTTTACAAATACGAGTCCTAATTGGAACTTTTCCCGGAACTTTTACTAGTTCCCGGTACTACGGAAATATTAATATGCACGCTATAATTATGAGAAATAATGTTGATGAATAAAAACATGGCAGCAGAAATAATCATTAACATGTATATCAAGTGAAGTCTGCCAAACCTTTGATAAAGTACTCTAGAAATCGACTGTGTCTTCAGATTTTAATTTTTTTATGTTCGACCAATATATCACGCCTGGCAAACTTCAAACTCAATAGAGAAAAAACAGAACCCCAAGAACAGAGAGGTTCCTCTGAGCAGATGAAACAAACTCGGAGGGATATCGACAGGGCATGTGCATCCCTGTCAGTGTCAATTTAAACAACAGGAGCCTGCGACAGAGGGTGTCATCATCAGACATTCGCGGCCATAACGTTCCAAGCCTCTGCTGAGAAAACGGCTGTCTGTTTCTCTTTAGAAATCCAGATCGCAAAGATTCCACCAAGCAAAGTACATTATTGCACCACACGCAGCATAATGATTCCATTCTGACTTTGGCGAGAACATCAGAGATTTAAGATGTATCTACAAGTTTTGAAATAAGCTATTCATAACTGTGTCGATGAAGCCAACTCGGTTTTCGGAAAACTATATATATCGCGCTAAGCTTGAGGGAGGTTGGATTCCTCAGGTTAAATGTGAAAGGGCCAGGCTTTTCCCCTGTCTCTTTATACATGTGTGGGCTATGAGAGGGTGTACAGGCAGGCCAACCCGTTTAAGATCCATCGACAACTTTCCGATCAGTTAAGCTGTATTCTACTAGGCTATATACAGGAGAAGGACTGACCGGCGTAATGTATGTAGTCTGAGCCTGGACACAAATAAGAGAGCTCAGTTGAGTAAAAGGTAGGAGAGCGAAGCCTATCATGGCCTCAGCTGTCATCAGGCAAAGGACATGAATATTGTCTAATTTCTCTGATTCATGGCGCTGCACATTTGTCATTTCGAAAGCACACAATTAGTCACGCAAATATTCGTCATTATCATGATTGCAACCGGGAGACCGAGACATTACCTGCTTATGTCAGAAAAGACATCGACTTTCAAACAGCCGCCATTTTCGGCTGCATTTTCCCTGTACACATTTACGATACAATGCCGTTTAAAGGTAAAATTATTACCTGTAAGTACTGTCAGTGAGACTAGCAGCGCCAATACGTTCATGTGAGCACTCATCCTTCTTCAAATCACCCTGGCTGAGGGAGCTGAAGTAAGATCCTATTCCGTTTTGTGGGCTATTTTGTGCGATCGTCTGCGATAGGATTTATTATCATTCAAACATCCATGCAGGGACTGTGCCGAACTACTACCAGCAGGTTCCCGATCAATGCGCGGGAATATTTGCCACCGATATAGTTCCCCAATTATACCATATATTATAGATTGCTTTCCCCCTAAATGTTCAATTCATCAATGATGTTTGTTTATAAGATAGATTTATTATAATTTAGGTGGATATTAATGTTTTACTATGATGAAATATGTCGAACTGTACTGCGGAATGATACACTATTACTGGCACTACGTGCTTTTTATGCAAATTTCGAGCTCGCCGGTAATAAGGTCCCAGAATGCACTAGCCATCTTCTAGGATGCGAGTTTGGCGCCATTCGGGGAATCATTTTATTATCTAATGCGAGCGATTGATAAAATTGTTCGCCAACTTAAAGGTGAGAACAATTTATTTGTTGTGGAGAAAAAATGTTTTTTGAACAAACAATTCTAAAAAACTCAATATTCTTAAACCAGATACATCTATAAAAATAAAGTTATATTTTGGAAAGCCAGATATAATGAATGCGCTATTGCAAGTAAAATATAGAATAGAAAGTGTGGAGAAACCTTACTACACTAGGTCAGGCAGGGGTGACTCGACGCTTTTGTCTCTAGGCGAGGCTTCTCTGACTTGTCTCCGCGACTGCTATCCCAAGACCGTGATGAGTCATACTAGTCACCGAGCCCCAGGCCGCACACCCTGAGCAAATGGCATTAACGCTTTGTTCACCTACGGGTGCTGTAATCCCATCAGGCTACCCGGGGTATCGCTCTTTATTACAACTTGCACTCTTATCGTATCGATTGCATTATCTTATTTCGTGTAATAAAAATTAAATTCTTAATGATCATTTTTGATTTAAAACTGAAAATAGCATGCGTAATCTTATTAAACGTATCTGCTTACAGTGTATAGATCTATGATATACCTATTATCCTAGCTAGAGATTCTCCAAGTAGTTATTTTCCATTCACAATTTGGCAACCTTTTTTCCTTTTGTTCAATTTATCTGCTGTTCTGTTTTAGCTCACTCGGCTGATAAAGTTACCTGATCGTTCGACGTTTATCTTATGATTAGTGATTTATTCAACCCAGTTATATTTAACCATCCTTGTTTAGTTAGTCAGTTTAAGCAACTGTTCAATTGTCTGCATGGTTCTGGCCAACCTTTTTTTATAGTGATATAGTTTGTTGGTATCAAAACATGAGAGCGTTTCTTTCAGGTGGCCAGGTGTATATGTGTAACGAACCAGCGATGTGAACAACCCGTGTTAAGCAGTACAGCCATTGATATAAAGGTTCGCTACTTTACTACTAGGACTGGCAAGGTTCGTCTGATCATACATTTACACCGTATTTCAAAGTGTGAATAAAATGGTAGGACTCGTCTGCAGGAAAGGTTACTATATGACAACTTATGTTTTAAATACAACAAAATCAATTATTTTCTTAAGTTTATTTGCTTTCAAGTAAGTGCAATAAACAAATGCTCTACATGCAATACTGGCACCGTAATAAAACTCCGTGATCTTTCTTCCCCAAAAAGTTAGATGATTAGGCAACTTGATACGTTCACATTTTACGATTGTATGCGATAAAAATAGACAGAAGGTTTGCCATATCCTTGAATATGTTATCGAAAAGGTTTCTCGCAGCGACGTACTTTCTAAACTGGTATTACTCCTGTGAGAATATCAAGTATTCGGTATTAACAAAAGTTAAACAGACAACAGTGTGATGAAATTTTGGCATAAATTACCCGCTAATGCACTTAGCTTAATTTTGAGAACACCATGTATAAATATATAAAACATATACCCAAACAAGTATTACGAACCACAATACTTTCGAGGACAAAGCAGCATGGAGATATCAGCACATAAAAACAATAGCGTTTGAATTGATATGGCATTAGAAACACAATAAACATCTTGGATAGTGTCCATCTTTGCACATGTAAATGCAATTCCGAGGTAATGTAAGAAATGCCTGTCTAAAATACATACGAGTCTACCTGCATGTCAGTCATGCTGCTGCTTCTCATTAGACGACGTCAAATGATAAAAGTAGGTTCAAATTATCCCATGATTCATTGTAATGACTATCTCGAAACTACATGTACAATCATTATGACAAAAAGTTAATTACTTTTGTCAGCTTGATGATTCATCCTCGCTCGAAGAACTTGAGGATGAAGATGAGGATGACGAGGACTCATTACCAGATTTAGCTTTCTCTGTTTTAGCAGGACTTTCCTCCACGTCAGACTTTTTCTCTTCTTCATCTTTGGTCGATTTTTTGTCATTCTCATCATCATTATCGTCTGATTTGTTATCAGACCCTGATTTGTTATCAGAGCCCGATCGACTTTTACTATCGTCCGAGTCCTCATTCTCAGATTTTTGATCTTCTTCCTCACTTTCTGATTGTTTGTCGCTATCTGACCCCTCCTCTCCGGACTTTTCACTTTCATCCTCACTCTCCTCCTCGGAACTGCTTGCTGATTTATTGTCTGCCTCCTCCCTCTCCTCGCCACCGGTATTCGCAGGAGGAGAGTCAGATTCGTCCACGTCACTCTCGCTTTTTTCTTCTTCGCTGCTCTGGTCGTCATCAAACTGTTTTCGGTCTCTGTAAGCAGATTTACTGTCCATATGGGGTGGGTCTGGGGTGCGTGTACGGCTTTCTCCATCTTCTTCGTCTTGTCTCGGTCTCTTGGTGGTGACCCCTAGCTCAGATGAGCCGGAGCTTTCGTGCCTTTGGCGCTTCTTCCTCGCGGGGCTCCTATCGCCATTAACATGACTGGATTTTTCACTCGAGGCAGCCTCGTCGTTTGAGTCTTTGTCCGATGTTTTAGAGTCAGCTTTGTCATTCACACTTACGACATGACGTCCATCCTTATTGAAACCTGATTCAATGACGGTAAAACCGCCGTCTGTGACGTCATGCTCGTCGAGACAGTGAGAAGTGATGTTGTCTCGTTTGGTGGAGATGTACATGCAGAATGAGCATTGGTACACTTTGTCTCCTTCCCCGTCAACTCTAGACTCGGTAGGCTGAATAGATTTGGGAGGAGCGAGCAGCATGCTCCGGAGCGCTGACTCCCGCTCTCGCTTGGGTTTAGGTGCCGACTCCGATGATCGCCCTTTACTTTTACGTGAGCGGCTTGAACTAGAACTGCTTTCTTCGATCATCATCATCGGAGAAGCCGCTTCACTGCCGCACATAAACTCAGAGTCGTCTAGGTCTTTGATAAGGTCGTCCTCCGAACACTGGTGAATGAAAAGTTCCTCCTCTTTTTTAAAGAAAGCGGGACATCTTCTCTCCTTGCAGAAGAAAACTCGAGACTTTTTACGCAGCTGTTTGGCTCGGAGGTCGACGCAATATAGCAGCGCCATCGATGGGTGATCATTCAATATATGTTCCTTAATATCCCCTAAGCTGTCGAAGCGCATCATACAATCGACCGTCTTACATTGGAAGCGACTAGGGAAATGGATGGGATTAGGCGCATTAGTTCGGGTTCGGGGCATCTTCAGCAGGGTCCCGTCGATCGTGTATTTGTTCTCGACATCATCTCCTCTCTTGGGGGTATCGCCGTCCTCACCCATCACGGGCGTCTCGCTTTTGGCGGGAGTTTCCGCGTGAGAATCGTCTGCCGTCGTATCCATGGCGGACCCGGCGGCCTCCTGGGAATCGTTCAGGCCGCCGTCAAAGCTGGCGCCGAGCGGGTCCTCGTAGTAGAGATCGGAATCGGGCTCTTTGCGTGATCGCTTCGCACGGGCGGATGCTGCTCGTTTCTTCTTCTGTGCCGACGTCAGTCGTTTCTTCCGGGAGCCGTAAGTAGGATCGTCATCCTCCTCGTCCATCACCTCCCCCTATAATATAAATAATTCACATTTATTGTGACGTGGAATACTGATGATGTCATGATTTCTTGATACATCGTAATAGTAAACTTTCACAATTTGTAAGTTAAAGATGTTTAGGGCCTGGAAATAACAAAGGTGAATAATACGTACAAAGGATTGGTAGTGGTATCAGAAAAAAAATATATAGTACGCTTAATAAGTAGTTAGTACATGTAGTAGCAATACTGTTTAACTCAGTTATCAGAAAATATTTTATTCGTGTAAATGTCCGATAAATCGTTTCTTTATCGCACAGAAATCAATGTAAATCGTGCAATTTGTATCAATAATAATAGCTGGGACAATAAGCACACTGATCCACGCCTGGACATTATTACTAATGTGCGTGAGGGTGCCCTTATCGTGCATATCCCGTGCCGGTCGATAACATGGAACAATTAAGGCTATACTAATGGACAGTAATCCATTATCATGTTGAATAACAACAGCCAACTGATGTGGTATCTCCTAAACATAGCACTAGTAAATATCAATAATGTCAGACATTGTGAAATGCTGTACCTTGGGAGTGGAGGTAAGTCTTGAAATAACCGGCAGTGCCTTCTTTTTATCCCACTTATCGGACATGGGATAATTGAACTGCATGTCTGGGTGTTCCTCGCGTAGATGCTTCATGAAGTGCTTTAGGTTGTACCTGGAATTACAGTTAAACACATTTCATAAACCTAACGCGAAAAAGCAAAAAAATCCATATACGTATAATATAGAAGCACAAACGTAGTGTAGAAGGACTTGTTCTATAATATATTACAATAAACACAAGTGTTAACTGTCAACAGCCGCTTATAATGGCATTTACATGTACATGTACTTGTATACTCAGGTTTGTCTTTTTGTTCATTACTGTATTAATAACAAATCAATATAGTGTGCGTAAATAATCCTTATACTTACGTGGCGAAGTTACAGAAAAGGGGTTGACATATGTAAACCCTGGATGACTTTCTCTTCTCTCTAGCCAACACATCGCATACTACTGGATCGAGGCGCGGATGTGATGACGTCAGATGATCTTTCATAGATATAGGATCGCCACCGTTAAGGAACTCACAGTACAGACATTTAAGCTGCACACCGTTGAGGTCTACTGAGTGTGGTTTCCAATTGGCCAGAGCTTTCGCGTCGCCTGTTGGGGTATCCCGGTCGTCTCCTGGCCCCTCTTTCATCTCAGCCTCAGCCTCATCCTTAACACGAACTGTCGTGTCGTCAAGGGAGACGGGTGCTGGGGCGTCGGCAATTAAGAATGAACCGGCTGCATCAAGTATCGAATCGATGTGATCGGGCTCGATGCTGCGTGCAGCCCGGGGACGCAGGGACGAACAGCGGGAGGTGATTTTCAGTATGGGGTCAAGGGTCGTGCCCCCGGAGTTTGTGGCCTCTCCGGTCGGCAGGTTCTCGTCGTAGTAATGTTCAGGGTTCTTGCCGATGTGGGCATATAACGCTTCTTTCAGATTAGACAGAAAGTCGCATTCCTTGTGTTTGCACATGTGCAGACGACGATCTCGCTTCATAAATTTGGCTCTCATGTCTATAACTTCTATCGGTTTGCGAGGGTGCTCTTCAATTATGTGTTCCTTAACCAGCGATGGTCTGATAGATTTGTAGTTGCATTCGCTGCAGCCATATTTGGCGCGGAGATCTGACGGCGGGGCAGCTGCTCTGGCTCTTGCTTTCAGCTTACTGCTCTTCGGGCCGGGTCTGTATCTAGGTGGTGACATTGGTTCTTCATCAATGTCGAGGTCGTGTACCAACGCCTCCCCCTGTGTATCGAGGACCTCGTCCAGAATGGGGAATTTCTCCATGTCCTCGTGGCGTATGAGGTGAACCTTAGCCTTCTTCAAGGCGATTTTATTCTCCTGCAGCAGCCTATCTGGAGATCCACATGGACGAACCTGTCTAACAAAACTGACGTCACCATCTTTGGGGTAGCTTTGCGGGTGGACAAGTTTCACGTGGATCTTCATGGTTCCGTAGAACACGCTCTGACGGGGGCAGTGCGGACACTGCCACGTGTGCATGGCTTTCTGCAGGGCTTTCCCCTCACGTACCGAACGGGGGCCGCGTAATTTCTTCTTCTCAGGAGGGGACTCGGCTACGGTTATCGCACTGTACGATATGCCAGCCGCCACTTGTAACTTTTTATTGCGCTGCCCGCGATGCTGATAAGGTTTTCTGCGAATCAGTCGGACCTGGTCGTTGGGATGACGAGATTTCACGTGCTTAAACATGGAGATTCTGCGGTTGCATTTAAAATCACAATACGGGCATCCCCACAGCCTCTCCCCGGTGTGGATCATAACGTGTTCCTTTATGTGAGCCAGACAGTGCTTGCCCTCCGTGGTATGGCTGCAGAGGTTGCATTTAGCCGTCATTTTATTGCGATTATGCACGTAATGCTGGGAGTGATCAACCTGAAGGTCATCTGGAATGCTTTCAAGTACAACGACGGCGGCATTAGCCGCACCCTCCTCATCGTTTGCATAATCTACGTCCATGTCGCGGGGCCCATGATAGGCGGAACCACCCTCTTTACCCGGGATGGGCTTAGTTAGTAAATTCCTAAGGTTCTTGCCCTTTAGGAGCGACACCATCGGAGGGCCGACAATCACTGACTTTGTCTGCCCGGAGCTGGGCATGTTAATCTGTTGAGAGATGACCGGGCTTGCGTCTTGGGCCAACTCACGCAGCTGCTTTTCATTGTCCATGTTGTCTCTGTTCATCATCGCGATCAACATATCGTACTTGGACTTGAACTTCAGCTGCGGCGGCAGGCCCAAGTCTGCGGAAGCCTCGCTCTCGTCCTGCTTCGGCTCCGGCGTCTGCATTCGGTCACTGGAGCTGGAATCTCCGCCAAACTTGGAGAGACTGATCGGTTCTGATATCTGTAGATTCAGCTGCTCTGGAGTGGGGTTTCCTAGACTCTGGTTATCATCATCGTCATCCATGTCGTGGTCGTCGTTATTCAGATCTGGGGCTGGCGGGTCGTTTGCCCCCTTGCCACTCGCCCTAGCAGCTTTACTGATGGCCTCTCCTGGTTCGCTCTCTATACTACTATCGCGGACCTTCCGAGGCGCTGTCTGTTTACGTCTGGATCTGCTGCCCTTCTGTGGATGTCCTGACGACTCAGATGATTTGCTCGACTCCGAGGTGCCTTTGCCTCGATCTCTGTCATCATCTGATTCTCTGGACGATCGGTCATTATCGCTTTTGTCCACCTTCTCTTTCTCCTTCTCTTTCCCGCGTTTTCGACTCTCCTTATCTTTCTTCTTTTCATCGTCGTTCTTGGATCCTTTGTTCATCCTTCGTCTGGTGATGACAAGTTTCTTACCAGGATGTTCTTTGCGCACGTGTTCTATGATGGATTCCCTCTTTGGTACTTGTGTCTTACAATAAGTGCATCCCCAGAGACAGCTATCCTCTTCAGCAGGGGCTTCTTTCTTCTTACTAGGCTCTTTCTCTTTTTCATCATCACGTTTTTCAGTTTTTATCTTATGCGCTGGGATCAGAGGTGGTTCGCTGACTACATTCTTCTCCAGGTCAGCCACGGTAGTGATGGTTTTGTCCTGCTGCCCGCTGGCGTATCTTTTTAGCTGGATAGGTTTCCCTGGGTGTTTCTTAGTCACGTGCTCGACTACGTCATTCTGTTTTCCCGCGTTAAACGTACAATAGAAACATTCCCACATGATGTTGTCAGTGCCTTTCTTCTGTAGATCAGCCAGGGTGTGTGTGGCGGCGTGGCTGTACATAGAACTCAGGTTCGCCGTTCTGAACCGGCAGATGTCGCACTCGTAAGACTGAGGTTTCCCGGTGGTGGGGTTGTGGACGATCTTATAGGTGAAGTAGCTCCCTCCCTTGCCCGCCGGTGAGGCGGTAGTCGTAACGGCTGCAGAGGCTCCTGCGGTGCTCTTGGACTGGGAGGGCGTTGTGATGGCCCCGGTCTGCACATGAGAACTCGGTGTCACCACGAAAGTCGTCTTAGCAGCATGGGTTGGTGTTGCGGCTGACCCCGTAACCATCCCACTGGCCTCCTGTATCCCAGCTTCATCCAACCCAAATCCTTCAAATCCTTGTAACTCGTGCCTGAATTTCGGATGTTGATCCCGTTTGTGTGTGATGATCTCATACCGAGTGAATGACTTGTAGTTACAGTGGTTGCAGCTAAATATATGAGTGCTGAGATGGCGGTTAAAATCAGAGTGCACCTCGGATTTAAACTGACAGAAGTTACACAGATATTCCTTTGACGTTTTAGGGTTGCCACTGCTGTCTAGGGTTCTGCTGTTAAAAACAACCCCACATACGGTCCTGGCTTTAGCGGCCGCGTCGGCAATGCTACTTTGAGCAGACAAGGTGACAACAGGGCCCCTGTGACCGGCAGTGGACATAGTGGTCGGTCTCACTTGTCCGACAGCAACACCTGTAACATTAAAATGTATTTGATTAGTAAGTTAAACAATTAAACGTTTACATACAATGCTGCGTATTTCTCGGCCGGGTTTTAGTGTAGTGTAATGAATCTCTCATTAAAACAAATACCATTAGCCATTTATAACCGATGTCGTTAAAATCACAATTCAAGTAGGGGTCGCAAATTAGAAAATGAGCATTTGTAATTATGTGTTTACCTTTGCCAGGGGTGGTGGTGGTGCTTGTAATGTTGCCACCTCTGATCTGCAGCACTGTTCTCCCCGCTGACAGCAAAGATCCCGGACTTTTGTTTGTGATCAGTGACTTAGCCTGTAGCGGTGCTCTCTGTAGAAGTATAGACTGGCCACCCGAGCCCGCCAGACTGGTTGTCGGCAGCAGGATGACCGGTCTAGTCTGGTTGCCATGAGCACCCGCCGGAGCCAATATCATGGGGCCATTCTAAAGAAGAAAACAAACTAAAATATAGGGCTATTCTTAAGCAAAGCGTACTAATTATTAAGGGCATTCCAGAAAAGAAAGGAAACTGTAGCAAATCCATTCTACATGAAATTAGAATAGAAGACCAAAAACATTTAATCATTTAAGGGGACAGATTTGAATTGTCATGGCTTGTATTAAAATCTTGTGAGTTCATGAGTGAAATTATCCACAAGCAGTCCAAATCAAATTGATATTAAGTGATTCTTACCGGTCCCCCTAAACTGACTGAATTGGACATGGCTTGAAGAATCGGTGTGACATTCGACAAGTTCTTGGATGTGAGTTTGGTGGTTTTCCCAGCGATCTTAGACATGGCTCGGGATGATATGGTCCGGGTTGTTGTTGTTGTGGTGGTGGTGGTTGCTTTGGTTGTCGACTCATATCCAGTATCTGGAGGCTCATCTTTAACTCGAGTTGGAAGCATTTCTGAAAAAGAAATTACTGTTAAAGATAACGCGATAATAATTGTCAATCTATTTTGAACAATTGGTCAAAGGCAAGTCACAAGTATAACGTTTTCTGATGTTTCCATAATTAAAATATAAAAAGTTGATAATGTGCACGCGGAACACTACAAGAAAAAACAGTAGTGCGCTACAGCTCGACAAACAAATTCGCTTTGTTTAAATCATGCATCTAGTAAGTGACCACGACCACGAAGTACACCAAGGTAATATAATCGTATGTGCCCTTCTATCATACAAGTAGGCTAACGAACTAGCCAATTGGACTTGTATCTTAATGGAAATACATATATCCCTATAAAATATCGTTAAGTTTCAACTTTGACCGGGGGAAACTTAAAAACTGTGTCCGTCGATGAAATTTAGTATAGGCCAGACTTGAAAGTGGTGCATCTTATAATACATGTATTGATAAAAGGCAGGGAAGACAAAGTTGTACACAACTCACTTCCGAAGCATCATGTTTTTAGGAGAAGGCCCCATTTTATGCACTTATTATGGTGACCAGGCTTTTGGCATTAAGTATTTGGGTATGGGAGATTAGTGTTTTGGGCAGTTTGATGACAAGACACCTGTCGTTGAAAACCATTACATATAACAAAAGAGACGTTCAACCATACGAAGAGTATCTAAACTTGAAAGAGGACTTAAAATTAGTCTTTTTAATGCGATGTCAACAAAATCAATTGCATTTCAAGTTTGTATGGATTTTCTCCACAAAATCCTTGATAATTGTTAACTAACATCGATATCCGCCCAGTTAAAAAAAGCTATCAGAGATATAATACAGATCATGCTGAAACTCTGGTATTAATTTGTTCTTTAAAAGGTTAAACAGCTACGGCCACTTTATTTTGAATATTTCCACCGAAATTGTCTAATTATGATAAAATCAGCCATATTCGGACATGGCTACACTAGACAACAATACTATTTGTTCAATGTTCTTAACTTTACCCCTAGAAATATTCATGTACTTCAGGTTATGCTGAATCCGCCGGTGGTAGTTATTAGAGGTGAAATCAAATTGCCATCACCTCTTGTTATATGAAAATAGGATCATTTGTTGACATAATTATAAAACCATGAATTTACAGCTAAATTAGGGGAAACTTGATGTGGTTGTCCTGGCCCACAATTCTGTTTTGGGAACGCAATATAGGTCTGAAAATAAACTAGGCCATTCTGAGCGACAGTAATTTACTTTATATCGTTATCCAAAAATACTGCCAGGAGGAGGGTCGAACACATGCTGGCAAGTCTTGCGATGAAATTCTAAAGAGGCCGCTCTTACGACATGCCTATGACATTTTTTACAACTAGAGAGACATGCGGTTGTGCTGGCCCCGACGTTCTTGTGACGTCATCGCGTTTTTGACACGTCTCACAATTGTTTACAAAGTCCAACTTAATATAGCAATAGATTGACATGTCGAAAAACAATCCCTTCTGTCCACCCGCTCCCTATATCTAAAAATTGCTCGAGAAACGGCAGATAAAGTTTGTGTGGCCTATTGCACTATTTCCCATGGACAATAGATTTGTCCCAATTCACACAAGCAAGTTTAATACAGAATAAATGATAGTACACCATATGTTCAGAGCCGTATACAAATTCCTTAATCAATGGCATTACGTTTTGAAAATAAATATTGATTTTGAACACTAGATAGAAAATGAACGTTTCCATCGATGGATCGAGTAATCAGCCGATTCAATAATAGCAGGTAGAACCTTATTCGGCAATTTATCGTTTGATCTATTATCTTGTGATAGAGCGGCCAGCGATGGTGATTGATAAACAGTTGCCTTTGACTTGATCTCTCGGCTTTTCACTCGTAGCCCCATGGCGCCTCGCGATCCCGGGGGTTTCGCTACTTGGTAACCAGTCGCCGACTGTTAGACCTCACCGCCTGCAGCCGTGTCTACTGCAGGCGCGCCGCGCCGATGGCGGAAGACGGGGAGCCATTTTCATTGTCAGGGGCTGACGTAGGTCGGCATATCATTACGATAAATGGCGGCGACAATTTTCACTCGGCCGCCGAGCATCTCGCAAGATTTGAAAATCGGCAACGAGGTCGATAATATGTGCACCAAAAATAACCATCGGAAGGGCTACGCCGAGTTAGCACAACGCAGTGCGTGAAATACATGGTCGTATAGCTATGCCCCGGCATCTAGTCAGTGCTTAAGCAACCACGCAACGCTATAGCTGTGCCCTGGCATAGACGGTGCTTAAACAACCACGCAACGCTATAGGCAAACAAAGCTGACAGCTTCCGCACGAAGCCCGATGGTTCCATAACAATAAAATAGCCAGAGTCTACCGCCAAAATACAGCACAATCTTACAAACCGCCAACATATAAAGTACACACACCGGTAGAGCGACACCATCACATTCAAACGGCATGATCGAGCGGGTGGAAATTCACGCGGATATTGCGAAGCGAGCGAGAATGTACACCATCGCACAGCGATGCACAGCGCACACGATCAAAATCTACGCCATCTTGGTCGGTCGTTGTGAATAGGAAACGAGGTCGCTGTGCACCATAATACCGGTGTGCTATGTCCGACGTAAAGGGGTATAGTAAACTCACCGATAGCGACACGATCCGACGTTTGAGCGACTGGAGTGTAAAAATCCTGATATGACAGTCCTTTTCGGGAATATTGGTCGACTCGAGGGTGGGCGGCCTGATGAGGGTCGGCGGTCACGCCAAGTCGGTCTCGCTTTGAGTGTGACGCTGTGCGCATGCGCGGGTATGACGTACTCGGGTCGGGGGTCGTTTGACGGCCAAAGTTCTCCGCTCGCCCGCGTGGCGCGCAGGCGTATTCCGTACATAGACAATACCGCGCTTGCGCCTATATTGAACTTTCTGAAGATTTTCACGAAATTGTGAATTTATTCCATGAGACTTTGAAGGGTACGTTTGCTGTCAGAGGATCGCTAATGCATTTTTTTATTAATGATCGGTTGCGATGGTAGCAGTTAGTTGGGCGCCGTTTAAATGTCTGAAAAATTACCCTCAGACTTCATGAATATCGCTGAATATCTAATGGAATTATCAATGTCGAAATATTTGATCATTAGAAAGTGTCAGTCCACACCGTGGATGATAGTGGGACGGAAATCCCGACCATTGGATATGACTGAAAGTTAATTATTATTACTTAGAGTTGAGGGAAGTTGTATGCCAGTCAGTAACTAGTAAAGCAGCTAAGTTCATGAAGGACCCCCGTCTAACAATATGCGGTCATCCAGAGGCGATGTCATGCGCGTCCCTCGGGAAAATCGATTTAGACGTGTATTACACCAGGCTCCTTATCATTCATTTTAACCTGTAGCCGTTCAAGGGAAGAAATAGAAATCACCTGTAAAAATTACCGCCACTAGCCCGATCGAGGGCCTACAAAATGCCGTGCTGAAACCTCATTTCATCATTATGTAATTTTCGCTAAGGAAAACCGCAGACCCAAAATCCGGAGAACAGTTCCCAACAGGAAACTAACACCGTCACCAGGGCCTCCTAATGTCCCCTAAACTATGGGTTAGCCGACAAAAACCGGGGGTTAATGTGTTAAAACCTCTTTTGAAAATCCCACGACCCTATCTACAGCTATCTTCAGTTCTTGAGATGCTGGACCAATGTCATATTGCTACTACACGCATATGGCGCCATCTGCCGAATCTCGTAAATGAAACAATGAACAGAAATAAACAACTAGGAGGTTGGCGGTTAAAAGCTGTTAAAGCTAGCTGCGTATCTATATCCCTGCAGCGTGAGGAAGATCAGACAGTTGCAATGAATTTGATGCATGTTCAGTTGTAGTGGTTCAGCCAGATCATTCCACATCTTTCACCGGGTATGTTAGGCCATATAAAATTAATAAGTTGTTTCTCAGGCCCCGCCCGCATGGGCCTGAGACCCCCGCCCCCCTCTTTTT
>JAXGGS010266622.1:3023-31276 GCA_035585475.1 Armandia brevis | reverse complement strand
CTAGTTTGGTGTAGGACGGCAGGGGATGAGGCGTCGTATGCTGATCGGGAGTTGGGGCTGATGGACAACGTGTCTCCCCAACATCCGGGTCTGGCCTCCCGGCATAAATGGCCGGAGGAATGGCCGCACGATTGATTCCTTGTTATCCTCGGCGACATTACTGTCGGCTATAGATTGATTCTAAATAACCTAGTGTGGGTCGACTGTCGGCCGGAAACCCATTCGTTCCTCATTAAAGATCGTCTAATGGCCACATTGTTTTATCGTATGTAGGTCATGTTGTCTCAAGCTCCGCCAGGACGGCTCAATGGTTTACCGAAGTTGATCCTACCATTTCACTTTATGAAAGTTTGATGGTCTGCACCCGATGCAAGCTGGGCCAGCCTTTGACACATTTGTTTTCCCACTAAATTGTATTGTGATAAATAGGTCACAGAGGACCGCATGTATCAATGTCACAAATGAAGGCATTCACGAGACTGTCAGACGCGGGCATACATCACTGGCAGGGGCAGATTAGGCCCCGGAGTGTGAGCTATGGGGTGTGTTATTATAAATGTTGAGCATGCTGACAGTTTGTCTAGAATTCCAGATGCATTTAATATGTGGAATGTACGCCATCTGTACTTGCATCACACTTCCGCTAAAAGCATACCCGTGCCACTGCTGCATAATTCCCGTATCTAAGACTCATTACCGCCAATAAAGCTGAATTCTGGTAAATGAATCTTGCTTTTTATTTCCCATTTGTGTGGAAAGCAATAATGTTGAAACCAGACTGTTGTAAAGATACGGTAATAGGTACCTCGAATTGCCGCCCATAAAACCAAATCAGGGCACATCACACGGAAATGGAGAGTGTTTCCCGAAATAAAACAATTGCTGATACAAAGAGAGGGAGTCGTCAAGGGGAAACCAGATCAAATATGGCAAAGAGCTTGAATCAAGGTCTGACGTAGCCGAGATGTGAGGCTAGGGCGAATCGGTCATGATGGGCTCTTCTGGGAGATGAAAGGTGAAGCCATCAATCCATTGTAAACATCGATAATGGCAGTGGGTATTATGTAATGTTTTCATGTTACCAACTCAAAGTAAATGTGCTGATGCCGAAACACGTTCTCCCGTGATACATAGTTCATTTGGTGCAAAGCTTGTTTTGCATCAGGTTTCCAATCATGCTTTAAGGTGGCACAGGCGCAGTCGATACCGCCTATATGGAGATACATTGGGTAAGGGGAGCTTTTATAGAATAAAGCAGCCCGGTTTTGGACAGCTAAATATACGCAAGTGGAGCATTTCCAAACTGTCTGTCTTAACAGATCTAAGACGATGGCAGAAAACAAATGGCCACCTTCACTCTCATCAACCGTCCGCAGAGTCCTAGGCGCTCCCAGTAGCTTGGAGCCTATTGTATCTACAATCGTGGAGGCAACCTCGTCGTCATTGGGCATAAATAAAAGCACAATTTACTATCAGCGAGGAGTGGAATTAGCCTAATCAAAGTGGTCCTAACCGCAATTAGTACTAACCTTCCAGGTCTGTGTTGGGGATGACTTCAAAGGGCTGATGTCACCGCGGTGCCCCCACACAGGGGCCAGATCGTGTCTGGCATCGGCAAAGTGGGGCTGGTCTGCCTTTGTGCCAGCGTGCTCTGCCATCACCCCTTCTATTGTTTTGCCTGCAGGGATCACTGATCATGTACGCTTCGTGATTCAATCAGTTCAATGGTTTCTTGATTTTGGCCCAGGCAGGGAGGAGCGTGATTCATTGCTATTTACGAGAGCAAACTCTCTGATGCCAATTCATAAATGTGCCCCCTTTCAGACGAACCTCACCCGGGCGGCCCTCCACTCCGGCTAAATTTTCCTTCACGTACCATGTAGCTTACGCCTGAGTTAGCTTACAAGTGCTGCAGGAGAAGCAGTTTACCAAATGCGCTCTCTTTGGTGTGAGGAAAGCTCCATGCGCTAATGCAATGTTTGCCTTGTCAAGCATAAAGCTCAACTAGTAATAATGCTTTGACACAAATCCCTTTTATCTCTGGCAAATATGAAACACGGTGTCTTCATCGGAAAACCATGAAACGCAAAGCTGCGCTGCATTATGCTATCAAGCAAGGACATCGTTTCTGCGCAGCTTTATCACTTGGCTCCCTTGACGCTATTTAGGAGAAGAAATCTGACTCGTAAACTCTTACGACCCTACGTGGCCTCCGAGTGCACACAGTCTACTCGATGTGTATGCATCGCCTAGACGGGTGAGCCATGCATAAACGCTGCTGACAATGGCATGCCGAGAAGCCTCGAGGAGGCACCGGAGAAGCAGCGGGGAGTTTGTTGGTGATTGATAGGAACTACAGACTTCCGGGTCCGACCGACCCTGGAAGATCCTGCGAGAAAAATCAAAATTTTAGATGAGCCCGCCCGTCGTGTACCGAGCCAAGCTTCCAATCCTCCGATTCCACCTCAGCTCGACTGGCGCAACTGGGTCAATATTCTTCATATTCATCATCTACATTGGACTGTATGAATTTGTTACTCTGAATCGAGGATAAGCTTAACGCCTTTTTGCTCACAGAATGGGAGTGTGCTGGGAAAGCTGTACGCGCAGCTAAGGCTGTTGGTATAAGACTGTATAGCCTGTTTGTCGGTGAAAGGATATCGTAGATCTACACTGGGATGATAGACCACGCAAATGAGGCCATTTGGAGACGCACCTCCGTGTATCAGGTGGCTGAAGAACGTACTAATGACGTGTTATGGCGCTTAATTTCCGACAGGATATTGTCTGCAAGCCGTCTGATGTAATGCTTCTTTGTCCGGGCAGTTGTCAGGAAGTCCACTAACCAGCCTAATATATCCCGATAACTACTTTCCTTTTCTAAGGTCAAGCAATGTGGGCTGGGCATCCGGCTGAGTAAATGATAATTACCCTGTAGGTCTTTACTTAGCTGCGCTGTCACCACCAAAGGCTTCATCTGAAACGCTTGCCACTCTGTTGCTCGTCTCCACGTCTCGGGAGAACACCGAATACAAATTATGCATGCAGACGACCACTGTGCCGATGTGTTCTATATATGGCTAAGTTGTATGGCTTTACTACAGTGTAGCCTTGGATAAAGTATTTTGTCACGACAAGCAGGGGTTTTCTCAGCCCTGATCAGCTTATTCGCCTCTTGTAGATGGAATAGTGTACAGCTAAATAGTGTTTCGTTTTAAATTCAATATCCGGTGGTGTGGGAGAATAGCACTTACTGCTGTTATTTATGACCCGCGGGCTATTAAACTAAATATCTAGCATGTAAATGTCTCACTTGTTGCAAGACTACTGATTAACCGGCATCTTCTGGCTCATCGCCTTCTCAATCCTTAAATACAGTTGACACTGGGAACGGTAGAGCGTAGAGCCTCCTGTGTCGAGAAGACGGCCTCTCTGTGCCCACTGAAGCATAGGCAGAGAACGGCTGCCCGTCTCTGGGGGCTCTCCCTTTCCGGAAATTAATCACCGGAAGACCCGCTAGCGTTTGCCGAAAGCTAGCCTCGTACGTCTGTTATGGATAAGTGACCAGAAGGAGGCCCTTGGAAGTCATCATCCCCATGGTTACCAGTCCAGAGGGTAAGATGACCTTCATCGACTCTCAGGAAGGTAGAGAGGCTCTTGCCACCTCCTCGGGGGTCAGTTTTACTCAGGTCGAGTGCACGTATCGAGTGAAGCTCTGCCTAATGGTAAACAATGCCATGGGTTAGATCACATATCTATACTTAATCGGAGGAAATCTGGATTCTGAATCCTGTCATCCAAGGGGGTGGGTAGAGATTGGTTTCCTTTCATGTGCCCCGATCCCCGCAATATTCAATAACCTGGTCTTGTGTCCGAACGCATTCGTGACCTATTTGCTTGTGGCACAGCTGCTACTAAAGGGCGACGATATTGACTTGCATTGTGAAGAATGAAATAATCAGGGGGCGATTGGCTCCCTGAAGACGCCGAGGGCTGAATGGGACGATAGGTTTAATGCCCCACACCAGTCCTGCTGAAAGGACTCTCTATGGCAGGGGCCCGCCGTGATAAGGGTCCGCTGCAGAGCCTTGTGCTGCTTTAATTGATTGCCATAGCTTATTCTTTGTGGCCAGCGCCGACATTTCGCCGCGGGCTATTCCACAATGGTGACTATACCCCAGGACCTCAATCCACCCAATGGATCGCATTGATTGATACTACAACTGAATGTCTGTAACAGGGCTCGAAGGCGGAGTAATTCGATGTCTTGCTCGGCTCGCGCTCCTCACAAACCAACGGCTTATATTCATGGGGACGTGAAAAGCACACTCATGAAAGATTGATCTCAACTGCAGCTTGAAGAACTGCCAACTGGCATGTCTTTATAAAAAGCGGGCACGCCTGGCTTTAAGGAAGAGCTCGATGCCAAAGTAAATATACTCGGGCGATGTCAATCCGTCGATGTTTTCTGTGTGAAAGCAACACAACATGTTTGACAAATATTGCTATTGAACTTACGGGTTGAGCAAGAACAGAATTTCCACTCTCCATTACGGCTCAATAGAGAGTTCCAGTGGGACGCTAAGATGGATCTTCCACTTCCTGTCTGTCACATATAAGGGAGGCTCCTCTTCTTCAAACGACTGATGAAGTGGCATCACACAAAGCTTAAATCACTGATAATGGGTGGTTACCAAAACCAATCATTAGAGATGGTGCTGCATCCTACCAGGAGAAACCCAATAAACACAGCGTGGACTGGAATGTTCATTTGCAGGAACGTTAGGGTAAAGAGCGGGAGGTCATACCATCATTAGCCCCCCTGAGAACATTCGCCCAGGAAAATCCATTAGTTCAGACGGTGTTGTCCCTGAATAATGAGCAATGTCCGCTGGGGTTACGATACCGTAACCATGAAGCCTAGAGCTGCAGGTCAGGTGTATTCGAATGTTCTTTGTTTGAAGATTAACCCAAGGATGAGCATACAGATAAACTCGTGAATCATACAAAAACATCCACGTCTATTTTCACCTGCAAAACATCTATTAAAGCCTATCCTTTAGCTCATGAAACGCCTCTCTGCTTTCCCTGGCAGGTTTTGACTGTTGAGAGCTTTTATTTAAATATTTTTCACACAGAAACTATCTTCAAAGCGAGTGTTCAAAGAATCTCTAAAAATGCTTCTTTGAAGACAGGAAAAGGTGCTGAACAGATGGCTTGTGTTTATGACAAACGCCGCCGCTGTTGCTGGTGCTGCTAGATGCCGGTGGGGTGGGGGTACCGATAATGTCCCCACCTTCCAACTCCCTTGGAGCAGCGGGCAATCTTGAGAGCCTCCGCAGCCGGGACAGACTCCCACTCCCCGGGCTGAGGGTAGCACCGGGGAAGAGCCTCACGAATGATTGATTGACACGAACGACTAATAATTCCCTAATCAGTAGAGGAAAGCTGTAACGGTGGGAAAACACCTGCCTCCCGGCCAAAAGGGGCGCCCAGCTCGGCATATGCGAGCAAGGAGCACAGCACAGGGACAGAATCTAAGGCGGCTGCTCAACACGTTTTACAAGGCCGCTTGCATTGCTGATTCCGCCATGATTGCTTTCAAATGTTAGGTTTTTGGCGAGAGCTTGACATATTAAACACCTGCAGGTATTCTACGAGCTCGCTCGGTTGGGCGGACAGCGATGAATCTTCGCCTGTATGACAGCCCGCCTGTACATGTTTACCCATCTACCCCGTTCTCTGGTGGCCCTAATGGCTGCCGCGGAAGGTGATTGATGGATCACGGGGAATGGAGAGAATAAAGAAAATAACAAACCAACTCGGCGGCCCGCTCACCTGACTCTGCAGCATCAGCAACAATCATCTGCGTTTTATCGACTGTGCCAGCCATAGTCAGCCTATTAGGAATCTATTAAAGGTATTTCTCTTGTGCCTCGGGCGTTCCCCTAGGAATTGCAGTTACAATAGATGAAAGGGTGTCTTGCATGAAGTGCGTCTCGTCGATATAATGACTTCTTGAATGTGTGATTGTTTTTGCGCTGACGGTTAGCGATACCTGCCGACGCGCGGATAAATGCATCGGGATATTGACAAAGACCGGAGCTTCGGTCTCCAACTGATACGATCTCCGTGCTGTACAACAAGTGAACAAATAGGGATGTCGCCTGAATCAACAATGCACCTCCCAACTGGGTCACAGTGAGCAGGCCGCCTCGGGGATCAATTGAGCGGCAGGAGGAACAATCTCCGTATGCACGACGGCGGTTAAAGAGGGGATCGTATTCCTCCCGCCATGCACGAGGTCTTCCTGGCGGCGACTCGCAGAAATGTTATGCTTATCTGTCAGCCGCGAATGCCATTGTCGTTCCGGGCGAATATTCAATAGCGGGCGTTTATAGGCTTACCAGTTCCAGACGCGGCGTTTTACCGCCGCCTGAGCAGTTATTTTCACAACTCAATGGACAAAAGGTCTTCTGGGAGAAAGCAAGAACGTTTCGCCAGCGTATTGCCCGATAAAGGTCACATTTCAATATTTTAGCAGCGCCTTATTGTATTGCCAGCAGCTGAGATGCAGCATGAAACTTATTTGGTTGACCTGATTTAAACTCGAGCTTAACGCTAAGAGGCCTCGGTGAAGCAAAAGTAGGACAATAAGCCGCGTTATCATTTTCTACACGAGGAAGCAGTCAACACCCTCTTGTAAATGTCGAGCCGGGATCCTTTACTAGCCCCTAGCTCAAGTGTGGAGAGATAAACGTGCTTCCCTGGCTCGAGCGTCTTCAAGAAACATTTTAATAGCGCTAGTGATATGTACCGACTCCGCGAGCGATCATATCGAGGATGTAACAGCTGGGAAAATCAATGTCTGGCTGTTTGATTTACTTGTGTTTACTCCGGTTAAACATACGCTCTGAAATAAAATGGTTGCCGCATTCAATGCAGCGCATAGTATGCTAATAGTGCCTCTTATAACGACTTATGTTTGCTGAATACAGACCTCGCCGCAGATCGAACGCCACTGTCTGCAGCCGCCTGGAAGGTTATTCAATATTGAGTGAGAATCAACAGTTTAATATGGTTTTATAATAATGAAACTGTGTATACAACCCGAGAGCGCATAGGCCGTGCCATTCATCTGTCAATGTATCAAACACTGGCTCTGGCGAGCTGGCTTTCCTAGCAGGAAACCATAATGATAGATCAATTATCGACACTCTAGTCAATATTACGGGGGTAATCTGAGGCTACGTGATATTAAATCGTAATTTTTAAGATGAATCGAACCAGCTGCACTCTAGTTCACCCCACACGCTGGAATTCCACGTTGAGCAAGCCCCTGCTAAGATTCTAAGGTGTTTTAACCTGGCGTATGATCAGAGCCGGGAGCCTGGGTGCTGCTCCAGTTACCTTAACACGATTATGCAACTGAGTATCTCCGAGTGTTTGCAAATTTGCACTAGCACTAGATATCTGCTGGTATTGGCTCTCTGCACCGAGAGTCACGGGAGAGATCCCTCGGTTTGAGTTATCGTATACAGAGCTAGTCGGTGTACGCGAATGTAAACTTGTGTACGCTTGATGATTCACTATCAGGTTATCTTACCTTCAATCACTCTGTCACATCTAACCGTCGGTATTTTCTCACCAGCGCCGCGTGTTTCATAGAAACCGTCTGCCGCCGCGATTGGAAACTTATGTTGTAATCCTTCAGGCCGAGCGGTAAACAAAAGTCAGAGATCTGCCAGTCTCAGTAGCTCGCACGGTGTATGAAGAACAACATCACATTACCATCATCGCTGAACGTTCGGTAGCAACCAGCACAGTCATAGACACCAGGAGATGGCGGTGAGGAGAATCGCCAGGCGTGGGTGGTGCTGAGAGTGGTAATCCTAGAATGCCTTGCTCGCTGCTACAGACACGACAAAGGCCGCGTACTCAGCTCTACCAGAATATTACAGGCTGGCGCCGAGATTAACAGATACTAGTAAATATGGTGGATTCCTCTAGCACGGAGTCTCCAGACGATCTGATGTGGTGGGCAGACGTGCGCGCCAGATATAGGGAGTTCTACTACGCTAACACACACACACACTCACACACATTCGACTGGCTGTAGTGGTGCCTGCCCTCAATCTGTGAGGAGCCGCGTCTTGTCGGCCGCGCAGCACTGCTCAGCCGGGCTCAGGGCAGCACACTGCTGAGGTACGGGAGCAAGGAGGGGGTCGGTAGATTTGACGGGTTCCTCTTGGTGAAGATATCCCCGGGCACTAACACCCCGGCGTCCGTGGGACCACGAAGTGGCCATTGTTTGGGCAAATTAATTTGATTTTCACGGAGGTTAAATTGGATTTTAGCTAGACTGAACGGAGGCTGTTGTTGGCTTCAGCCACTCTAATTTGTAGTAGATTGCTCTGTGCCACCAAGCCATTGCCTGTAAATCATCGCCTTAATATCGCAATGATGAGGCCCCGACGTAAATGTGTTGTGTCTTGTCAATGCTGCGGCCGCCCTTTAATTGAAGTGGCCCAGCACTACGAGACTTTACTGGTTCCAGGGTGAGTGGGAACCAGCGGTGATGATGAATATTGATGCTCACGCCGAACGGGCGAAATTAATCATCGACGTTCTTAACTGCCCGTAAACTGCCCTCCTCGCCTACTCAGCACGCAATGACTCGATGTCAATGCTCTCCGTCAGTCTTGCTTCATATGATAACATTACTGGGGACCCCCCTCCGGCAAATATAAAACCCTCGCGTGCAACGCCAGATTGAATACAGGCAGATACAGATCTCGTCCCCGGTTGACATATTGAATGTGACTCGGATGGCTTATCCTCGTGTTTCCGGCTCGATCGGGGCTCGTATTATAACTCAGACTCGGGACAATTAGGTCACTCGGAAAGTTAGCGGGGGGCGTGAAAGGCTAAACTTCCGCTAATCACTACTGATTATTCACACAAGAGACACGGTATATTTCCTCTTTTGTATCGATCTCACGCACAAATCCCAGACTAAATCCGAACAGAAGCGGGAAGCGCGGGCCCCGACAATACTGCTATAGAAAACAGTTAGGGCGACCCCTACAAGTACTGTTTGTTTGAGCGGTTATAATGCTCGAAACGAGACAAAAGATCAAGTTTTCATATTCACGCTCGTTAATTAGCAAAGGATGTAAAAATCAAACACATCGACACGGAGCGGTTTAAAAAGCAAAAAGCTCATAATTGAATTTTTTTGCTGCATTAGTGTCATTGATCGGGTTAAATATAGAACGAGCTCTGTACACGGGTATAAGGTGACATTGCAGACTAATACTTTATCCACCTGTTACCGTATCCACGTGCATCAAGGTCAATATCATTTTACTGCGTCAATAGAAAAGATAATTCCATTTGTTGACATTTAGAAATAATTTCTATGCGTTCTATATATCGGAAAACAAAACGTGAGCTATGTCATCGCAAGTTGTCAATTATGCGTTTCATAGTCGCGTTTTCCTGAAAACGTCATACATAAGCGGTCGGTTATTTGCATTCGATCCAATTAGACAACCAGGGAGCAATACTTTGGCTTGATATTTCAATCTATGTATGCATCTACCTCCTGCAGGTTTCCTGTGCATGAATTCCTTTAATGATGTAAAATCTTATTTCTGTAGCACGTGAGTGTGATGCGGAGGGAGCGCGCGTGTAAAAACAGTACCGGTTATATCACGACAGTTAATATCACTCTGGTATTCAGGCGAGTCAGGATATTTTAACGGGAAGTAAATCTAGGTTATTGTGTAAAAGCCCCTGTGTATATCAGGCTGCTGATGGAACTGTCTTGTCGTTCTAGGCTATGTCTGATCCCGGCGCTCCCGCCGAGAGGCTCTGCCTACCCGAGGGACCACATTCCCCTCCTGGCTGTACAACACCCGCCCGGAGTCCCCCGATTCGCGCAGTACCTGGGGACCAAATCTGTCGAAAACCTCCCCCTGCCGCAGCAGCATCTCCGCTTACAATATCCCTCCCAGCAGTCACCGCCCGCTTCCCTCGTCAAACACCAGCCCAACAACATGACCAAATCTAGTCGCGATTTGAAGGCTCATCCAATCTTATGTCTATCTCGTTTGCATCATCGGATCAGCTTAAAGGTCATTGTCGGGTCTATATTCCGAGCAGCTGCGTGATATATTTTAACTGATAGTGGCATTGGCAGGAGGCGGCTGTAGGAAGGAAAAGCCGAGTCTTATAAAGCACCCATCTATCAATTGAGCTCGGGCTTGTCGTCCTGTATTGACCAGCTATTGAATTACCTGGAATTAATAGGCCAAAGGTGTCGAATAAATTATCTCTTTGAAATGAGTTCAAAGGTCGTCGATAGGGAATTTGGTTACGGCAACTAGGGAGATGAAGTTTACCACGTGGTGTGGATGATGTATGTACTGGTCGGCGGGAAAATGAGGACGACGAAAAACGCTTTAGAGGATTTTATTCTATCAGGAGAGTCCATGTTGTCTACCAACGAGTTCCACATAAGACATCAACCGATTCACCAGCCTGGGGTCGGGAAGTTCAATAATCAAGATCAATATGTGGCTGCTTACACGAATATGAATAAATGGCGCGGCGCTGCGACTGAAGACAGGGCGGCTTGTTTTGTAGACGTGGTATTTCATCCCACTGCCATCAATCTCTGTCAGCTGTGTTTTCTTTCGCCAGAAGTTGTCGGTTGAAGTGTTGAGGAACAAGCAGGCGTTCTTCTGATCTCCCCTGCAGCATTAATGCCCAAGAGAGGCGCCTCGGAGGATGCTAGGGGACATTCACCGTCTCGCGGCAAGGATATATGTGATCAATACTAACACTAGACTTATTATTTTCTATTTAATACATAGCCCTGACGCTCGCGAGCAGCATGCTGTGATGCAAACTTTGGGACACCATCCCATCGCAGGCGAGCCATAAACTTCAATTTTACCGCCGCCTATCGCGCCTCATTGCCAACCTTCGATGATTTTCATGGCCATTTTTATGGGCTACGAGGCCCCGACAAAATTTATCTGCTAAGCCATGGCTTAGGCAAATTTGCTGAGGGAGCAGTACATCACGCAGTCATGTCGAATTCTGACGACCTTTCATGGTATCACAGCTCCGACCTTGGGCCGAGAGCGAGAAGCGTAGGTGCCGTGCCCTCTAGCCAAAGCTCAGCATACTACACATAAAAACACGTCCTTGATACAAATTGAAAAGAACAATTGGAAATCTCATCCTTCTCCGGCGATTCCCTCGAGAAGCAAGAGAGATGGTCGGCGGTAATCTATCCCAACAACAGTTAATCCGGGACTAATAAAGACGTATGCCAGACGAAGAGTTACATTAACAAGCCGGGACGCTTGGATGGGATGGAGCACGCGCTTTTCCGGCCTCGGTGCTTCGGCTTTCATTCTCTAAAAGGAGATTGGGGAGAAAAACACATACCTCCGAGGTCTGCCCTGCAGCAGAGGGTGTTTACATCTCAAACTTGATCATATTACCCGCTTAAACAGTCAGGAATGAGGGATTATCTAGGTTTCGACTTTCCCGACGAGATATCTAAATTGATAGAGACAGATTGGTTGAACTATTCAGGATGACCTTTAAATCCTGTCGAATAAAATTGAAACGAAACATTTACGTCATACCTAGACCCTGATTTCATCTAGAAGCATGTTCAAATTTTATATCTAAATGGTTGATTAATGGTAGTGAGATCAACGCGATAAGGTTCTCAAGACTTGGACCTTTCTAAAAATGACATAATTTAAATACTAACAAGACCATCGCGAGCGTAACCCGATCAATGTGTAGTTTAAACAATGTAGCAACACTTCGTACATGAGGAGAATTAAATGTTTTACAGAGTCAACGTCCTTTTACTTAGGTGGTGTTTCAGACTTAGGCTAGCTGATATGATTCTAAACACCGCAGCCATCAGGGTATGTCACACCGCAAAGTTATTGTCAATTCATCATACTTATTTCGAAATTAAACATCCTGATGCATATGTTTTTATGCAATTTTGCAGTTTCTAGGGAAATACGAATCCTTCTTAGTAGCTGTATCTTTTGTTAAAGAGATTTAGCCATCTACTGATAGCCTCACATATTGGACTTTTATGAGACGAGTTTGAACATGATAACTGTACAGCATGTACAGAGGTAGCAGTTACTTGCTCCCATCCATGAAATATTGCGTGACTCGCAGGCAAATGCCAATAGATCCTTCCAAGCCTTTGATAACGCGGGTTAAAATGCAAATGTATGGGGCATGTAGATAGCCGGATGAAGAGGATGCGTCTGAATGCAGGCTTTAATTCCTATGAACCGAACTCACTTAACTTAATCAAACTAGGATCCGTCTTTAGTGTGTCCCCATGCACTAGCTCGTGAATATTTCAATGTCTCGCTTGATGGGGGATATTCGAGCGCCTCAAAAAGAAGCTTACCCCCCACAATGTTGGCTCTTTGGCAAATCAAGATACACAACCCGACGCGACACACTCATCTTGTTTATCGACCCCTTATCCCCAAGGGTTGGTTAAACTTTTATAGACCCACTGAAATCGGAGGCCCCAATAAATTAACTATTTAGGAGAATGGTTTGATCCAAAAAGGTGGTCCCTTTCTCTGAGCAGCCCGGTTAGCCGAAGCGCACGCTAATATCTTAAAAAGGTTTTCCGCCAGAACTAATATATGGAGCCCATCTTTAGATTTTATTGGCATTTGAGCAGCATAGATGCTCTTTCCCAAACACACGTTTCAAGTGGCTTAAGCAGGGCGATCCTTCAGGCAGGAGCCTGTTCAGCTGGGTACAAATGAGCCTCAATTCACCAGTAATGCACATACCTAGGAAAAATCCACCCTCCAAAGTAGACTCCATTATTTCTTTGAATTTTATCAGGCCACGTTGATTGATTAGAAAAAGGCAGTGAAACAGGTTGTAGCTACAGATGGTGGCGCATATTTTGTCTTGCACCGGGTAGGACGGGCTCAGGGACCTCTCAACCTTGTCGGATGATTGACAGGAAGTAAGACGAAGCTCTCCCCTTGTCGGGACACGGGGGTGGGCCTGACGGGCTGTGCCCCCCGTGGGACCCCGTCCTCCCCCAGGTCATGAATAAAACACACAGAATCGGTTCGGAGGCCTTGCCTTCAGACAAAAGCTGCTCGTAATTCTCCTCTGATCGTCCGACGCTCTACGTGCCGGGTCACGCATTTTTTCACCTATAACGCACAGTCAGAGAAATGACGACCATCAGACAGATACACACAATGATTTCTAATTAAGTCTCTAAAACAAACTACTGTACACCATCATCATTTATATAAATGTATTCAGGCATCAGGTGTCGATAGGAGACACGCAACGTACATTTTTGCAGGTTTTCCTTGTTTGTACGTCTGGTACTCCGGAATCTGGTACCAAAGGCGGGCATCAGCCACAGGTTGACGCTTTTTCACACGAAGTATTAAAATCCGAGCTGTCAATGGTGAATAATAGATGGAAGCCTCAGACGGGCTCCATTGTACTCTCGTTGATGTTTGCGTGCTTTGTGTATGATAATACATCAAAACTAGACAGGTAATTTGAAAGGTAAAAGCTCGCCGGCAAAACTAAGTGATGGAGAGTATTGTACATGGAGTGGCAGCAAATAGCCGTGGTATTAGCCGATATTTTACAACAATAGTCTCGACTCGATATCATCGGAATACCAATTTTTCAGTTTAATTTACAGAGGCGCCCGATGAATGCATAAGAAGAGCAGTCTCGTGAAAGTCGAGGCGCTGATTAGGACGGGCTTTGTTCACAGCTGCAATTGTAGGCGTTGCTGAAACAGGAACCGGAAGTAGGCAGCGTGGTTGTCATGGATAGAAAATGATGGACGGTGATCAGCATGTGATTAATTACCATAGGTCGTCGTGTTTTTGTGGCATTAAGACGTGTGACGGGTAAGAAGCTTGACACGCAAGCAACCGTCCCATCTAAGCTTTTACAGAATTGCTTACGCTAATTCCCATCACCAGCCGGTAGATGGGAGATGCCGCTCAAAATCGTGTCCCCATCGCTACAGAGTTATTACTCAGTAATTGGGAATTACGCGTTCACTTATCGAGCTAAATCACGAATCGGCTCTTTTATCATTCATCTATACTTCAGCCGAGGCTCACATATGAAAGATGTCAAGTCTGATGTGCCTGTGTCTCAAGGGGCACTTTTTTGTCCGCTATAATCCATCATCTTACATGGAAATGCATAATTTAGAGGCACTCTAGCATCCCATAAGTGACTTTAGACCATAATTACGGAGGTTCCCTGACTGCAATAATGTACCAAATCTGTTTTCTATCAGCATAAACATGTTCTACCAGACATCTCGGATTGTAAACTGTACTAAAACGTAAGCTTTAGCTATGATGTACATGCATGTTCGGAAAGCTTAAGTGGTCTCCTCAATTGCTTATTCGTGTTATTGTTATCACTGAGAGTCGTGTGAGTTTATAGCAGATGCGAATATATAACTCGGACATATCATCAAATCTATTGCTTCGAATTATTCTATAAACTATTTAAACATAGAAATAAACAGGAATCACGAAGCGAAACCAAGTTTCCCATGGCACATGAATATCCAAGATTACTGAACCTCACGACTGGAAGTTATCCTTAATTTTACTCCGACAGGATTTGAGTTTATATCCTAACTCCTGAAATTGCATCTGCCTTGGCATATGTGGGCATATCAAATGATTTATGTGGATCAAAATGCCTGAACAATGGATCAAAAAATATAAAAGTTGTTACATGCTCTTTCCATAGAAACGAATAAAATCAGCTGACCTTTCATATCACAATCTGATATTTCCAGCCAGCGAGAGTTATAGCATAAATATTTCCCAGTGGAAGTTTAAAGTTATCTTTAATTTTGCTGCAACAGGACTTGAGTTCATTTCCTGACTCCTGAGGTAGCATCTGCCTTTTCAGATAGAACACCATCGTCTATGACCGAATTACTATCTCAATTAGATCCACACGGCCGTCCTTAGAGCCGAAGGAGTCAAAGGCCAACCTGCCCCCCTGAAGCAATCAAACATATTGTTTTAAGAGGGCCCAGTTACCCAAAGGTCAGTTATCTGATTGATGACCGCGTCTGTGTATCCTTCCGCCTGTCATAAATCTAGTCCCCGGACGGCGGGGGGAACGCGGGGGACAGTATCCACTACATCAAAGGCTGACAGTTATGTCCTCGGGGACAAGAGGGGGCTACGCCGGGTCGTCCGGGGAGCCAAAGATGTTTGGGTCATGTCATCTCCGAAATTGGCCTGTTATTCACATGCTCCCCGCAATTATCCAGCGTGACACCTTCAACTTTGTATCCTCCCTGCCCGCCATTATCTCGTGACTTACCGGGGGCTGAGCAGAGTTTAGGTGAGGGATTTCCCACGTGTTCTCCCTAGGCTTCCGACCAGAGGTGACCCTTTGACTGATAAGGAGCCGTGCGCCTCTGAAGAGCACGCGGGGTATAGATTTTTTAGCATCCTAAAATAAAGGGAATTGCCTCCTGAGGATTTAAACCGGGTCATAAGCTATTTCAATTTATAATCCAGATGCGATGTGTTACATGGGTTACAATTGGGTGAGCGACAATCCTCTCTGTGTACTTAATGTTACTAACAAAAGCTTAAATAGGGTACCTTCAAAATGGAGATATAGAGGATTTGGGACGGTCTCTTGGAAGTAACCCTTGCCCAGATATAGGCTATTTTCTTCCAGACAAATTGGGCCTGATTAGGTTTTTGATATGTAGCGTCGGCACGCATCCGCTGCAGGTTTTATGACATCAATTTGCGCTCATTTTGTTCAGAGACTTATTATCAAAGCCGTTAATACCGTGTCCTTTACCGCAGGTTCTTCTTTATTGTCCAATTAGACTCACTAACGAAGGCAAGGGCCTCATCAGCTAATATCCTATGAAAGTGATATCTAATGCATATATCATCACCCGTATATCCTCTGTGAACCCAAGTCTAGCCTGCTAAAGAGGGGTTGCATATTTATTCCTCAGTTATGTTATGTGATTACATGTAAATAGAATGGGCTGCAGGTGCCCCTTTCCTTTGTCAGACCAAACTACAAAATGTACGCCACGGCCTGACAATGACGGCTTTCGACAAGGAATCACCGCCGGCATGACTTCGCTTGATAATGACGACTGTTGGAAATTGGCCGATGGCAGAAAACAGTGTCGGCTCCCTAGACAGTCGCCAACTGATTATATTTGGAAAAGCTATTTAGACACAGTTGGGCAGAATGTAAAATGGCGTGCGGCCACCCACGGGCCGGACAGAGAGTGGTCCACGGGCTGGAGCTGAATGGTGGTTAATGTGTGGACGGGCCCGATGCTGGCTAAAGGTGTGAGATGAATACAGGAAACATAGTGAAGACTGGAGAAATAGACACTTCCCGCTCCATACGTGGACGGAATCAACGTGCTGGCGTGTCATAAATATAACAACCAAAATAGTCCTGGGATTTCTCTCTGTCTATCCTGGTCACAGAAGTAGATGTGCTAAGTTACTAGGATGATAACAGCTTTAAGGGCACATAAAAACAAAAAGCAACAAATCTAGTCTAATCCATATCATTCACTCTGGTGTTATCATAGATAATGGATGAACCAGAATAATATTTTTATTGTGTGTAAGTAGTTGTTATTACCGAAACCATAAGTTTGACCTTTGACTGTATCAATGCTGACAATAATCTGTGTTAATTAAAACAATTTCTTTGGAACAATAAATCCGCGAACATCACTAACTGTCAATGATGTTTTAAATGATTGATAAATTGTTTTCCAGCACGGGTCCATAGTATCAATTAGATGTTACCATTGATGACAAATGAGGTATTTACTAACAAAATCCATATAATAAGCTGATAAGACACCACTATCAGTCTTTATATAAGTTATGATCTTAATCATTCAAGTGAGAGGTAGCATAATTTTTTAGATACTCGTAGTTTGACCTATTTACATATACATTGACAAAGTTTGGGTTGAATTCTTCCATAGAGCAAGAAGCTATCTGACAGCTACCCCATCTTATTCTAATTCCAACCATAATCCACATTTCCGACAGAAGTTACAGTTTCTCTTGATGAGGTAACGCTTTGTTGGCTTGTCTGACGACAGTAACAGCAATATTAGATTAAAGCCCATCTTATTGAAGCATAGCACACATCAGAGAGCAGCCAGCTCATCAGAGCCATCACATGCAATAATTAACGATAGAATTGCTATCCTATGCTTAGTAACAAGCCCAACATAAGCTATTATGTGGCATTAGGTTTCTTGATTATTTGCTTGCACCGTTATCTACAAATTTTTGTATCGCCATATAGGGTATGGAGAGAAAAAAGGTAGCCAATTAGTAAATTGTTGTGACAGATTGTACAACAACTGAGCTATTGCTAGTCTACTCAATAAGTTCACTGTCGAGCGAGCAGGCTCAACAATACACGGGCCTTTATAGTGTATTCAGTGGTACGCATTTAGTGTCCGTCGGCTATACATGATCGAGAAACATTTCCAAGGCCCAAATGAAATCCTGTCTTTTGCAAATAGAGAACGGTCGCTTTGAACTGGCACATCGGATGGTGTTGTCTATGTGAAAACTACCTGGCTTAGGTTACGGCGCGTTGCACAAACAATCGGCGCACCGGCGATCGATCAGACCAAAACATGAATCTGTTTTCCATCAACTTCTCCCCTCTACCGTACAAACCTCGAGACGACAACAGAGTCCTGATCGGGCGGGAGTTTCATAATAAAACAATACAGTGGAGCAAGTGACGTCTGCGTACCTCGTGGGAAAAGATCTCGAGAATATCAATCAGCTACGGTAACCGGCACTTATAGGAAATGGATATTCTTCGTTTAGCGACAATTATGCCCCGTCAAAATTAGTTTCAACGACAGCTTATCGCTGTTGATGAGATTCCACAGCTGCTTCGTGAAACTGTATATCCCGAGCGATTCCATGTCCATTGTATTACTTTGGTATCTAATGAAAATGAGACAATCGCGAAGACTGAATTAACATACTGATATCAAACATTTCCGGAAATTTGATACACATGCCTGCATATGTACTCGGAGCTTACATATTTGTTTTAATTGTATTTAGACACACAGTATCACTTGGAATTTCATATCTTATGCATAAAATGAAAGTTGTTCGGAGTCCGTTGAATGGATGTATTCCACACTGGCGTTATTCTCATATATATATATATATTATATAATCAAAGGTCATAGAGTTTATCAAAGACTGCATACTAGAGCAAACTATCAAGATGTTGATACAAGTAAATCTGAAAAGTGTGCACCTAAACAACAACTTGCAACTAAGCAACATCTATATAATACTTGTAGCGAACTTAATCGCCGATAATAAAATATCAGGATGCCTTACAAAATATTGTTCTCCTTTGATTAATATCCATGCAAATGACCTGATATACAAATAACTTGTTCAACCCACCTGCTTCTCTGAAATAAGTAGATCTTGTCCGTTGAAGATGGGGAAGAGCTTTCTATGACGCCGGCACTGTTGTTCACAGCAACAGGTCTAGCTGAGGATGCTTCCACTCCCAGCAGCTGTGTGTCTACCTGCCACCAGAGACTCGACCTTCGGCGCTCAGTCCGAGCAGTCACCATCCACACGGACCCAATCCAGGCGTGCCACTCCCGCCGCCAAGTCTAATGTCTTCACTATCTGTGGGGATAAGGAAGGCAAAGCGGCTTACACTCACATTAGCTATTCAGCCGGAGACAGATGTGAGCCCAAATAAGTGAGCTGAGCCGGATCCCAGCTGATATATGGCTGCTAGGGTGGGGGGTTTTGTCACAAGTTTGTGGTTAGGCAGCAAGGATATGGCAGACGATAAGGTGATGTAAAAGTAAGCAAAGAAGTAACCAATCACCGAGCGCGTAATCACTAGCCCCCCTTAGATTTTATCTACAGTAAATATACAATTAAACTCAAATTATCACACTTATTTTAGTACGATTATGTGTGGGGATTTCGTAACCAGCAAAGCTTAAATTTCTTCATCCATCTCTTGAATCCTGACGTTTTCTTGAGCCGCAATGCCCAGTTCAGTGTCCGATTATATATGCATCCTTTAAGTCGACGCCCTGCCGAGTTTTGCCTTAAAGAGAACATTACCACCCCCTAAAGCTTTTTGCTCTGACAGTTATACATCAAACACCTGTCCACCTGAGCCTGGCGCCGGCGCGAAGACGTTTGTTCACCGATGAAATGTTAACAAATGATGATTCATACCCCGGCGGAAGTGGGACTATTCACAGCCGGTTAGGTTTAAAAACAAGTCTCCTCGTACAGAAGGAGGTCAACACCTGGATTGTATTATTAATCGGTCTCACTATTTTTCTCATGGGCGTCTTAAACGAATATACGGCGTTTCCAAGGCAACCGATTGCTTTTGGTCGTAAATAACGCATATTGGGTCTAGACGGACTCCGCAAAGCCATCCCAAAATAAAAACCCACACAGGCTTTGGTCTGTGAGTATTTCATAATGTAAAGGGTAGAAATTAATGGCGTAGCGTGTCCTTGTCCCTCACCTCTGATGATGGCTTTGACTAGCTCGGCGGCAATCGTTTGACTCCAACCACGGAAGATATTCGTCTCGTTGGCCACACGGCCCCTTTCGTTGCTTGCCGGGGATAGTCGAGCCGCTCGGGCGGGGTTTAGGACTTTCATGTGTTCATAATTCAATACACTTGTCTCCGCCGTGGAAGGAACGTGCTCAACACATGAGAAATAATGAAATATTGGTAAATCCTGTTGGTGACACCGCAATCATTTTGGAGGGCCGAGAAGAGGCGCGATGATTCAGAGGCTAGAGACGAGAATACCCGGGCGAGTGAGCGGAGCTCATGCTTCAGACCTTCGGGGAGGAAATTAAATGTCTACCTGAGGATTATCCATCAGCCCCATCCTCGTCTCCTCACAAAGTGTTAATCTGGTGCTGGCGCCCCATGCCGCCATATTGTTTGTCGAGCATTGCCTTACGCTCTTGCTTCATAATACTTGATGTAAATATCTTCTCAGCTGGATTGAGACAATTGCATCTCGGTTTGGTAAAGATCGAGGTCAATGTCAGGGCTTTCCAAAGAACTTTCCTGAGTTGATTTGAAATATAGTGTTTTAATTTAATTCCGTTGTGTTATTAGATTTCAAGGGGAGTAGGAATTCGGTCGGTCTCAATAATCTCGAAATTGGCAGATGGAATCTATATCCAGTAATTCCAATCAGCTCATTTCCGTCTATACAAATCATCCATGCATTTTTATTAAAGTTTTGCACGCGTCATAGAATCCTCAGATTTACGACAGACTATATGTGTTTGTCGACACTGAATATAACTTTGGCCGGTACGTTGATGGGAAGATTTATATTATTTAATAACGCCTTCTCTTGCGTAGTTATTGCACATTGTTCAGCTTCCTCCATGGCATTTTGTTTTGTGCATCGACTGTGTGTTATGCAGTAAGTTACCCCGTAGTCAATGTAGAATGATCGTCTGTTATCTTAACAATGTGAATAACAATAATAAAGTAATGGCATTCTAACAATGTGAACAACAAACCATAAAGTATTGAGAGTTATAAATACCTAGAATTCATAACAGAAACATGATGGTTACAACAGAATCAACCGACTTTAAATTAGCAATACTTGCCGAGAGGCATGTCTTACACCGAACAACATCTTGCTCTACTTCTTTATGAGCGATTTAGCAGTCGATATGAGATGAAATCATTGACAGTTTTCTGAAGCTATCGCAGTCTACATTTACACCTGCTCATCAATACGTGTAACAAGATACGAAGACAGAAAACTTGAAAGCGCGCGTGCCTAGCTGCACTCACTACACCGGCGAACAAACCCGAACAGCTTACCTTCATGCGCTCACGTATTCTCGTGTGTACGTGCCCAGAAGAAAGGCAGGCGGCTTCCACTTTAATGAACGTCAACTGCTCGTGTATTACCAAGAACCAGTGAGGCCCCTAACTATCCCTCCTCTCGACGGGAAATCAATTGATAAACCCCTGCCCGAAAGTTTTCGATCATGCCACCTGAAACTGGTGCCGGTGAGAGTGACTGACTAACGGAGGCTTTGACGAGTGTGTCTACTTTTGTTTTGTTAAACTGCGTTGGGCGGGTGATCCGACATCAGACAATTGCTGCCAACAGCGATTTCACCAGCAAACAATGCCTTTTATCGCCGAATTTGGTGTATTATCGACCGCGGCTGTACAGTGAAGAGGGTCGGGTATAAAGCGTACTTCTAAGTTTCAAAAGAGGTGATCATCATTGATGAATCCTCCAGTTTGATCCACATTGGAGGTATGTATTTTTTTCACATTACTGACAAGTCGGACAATATACTCCATAGTGGCCAAGGCGTATTGTCTTCCTTTTGTCCATCCTGTTTTTCCAAAATACATTTTTCCCCTAAAAAACTGCATATTGAATCTATCTGTGTCACAAGTTCGATATTTGTCACTGTCAATTACAATGTATCAGAGGCGAGAGAAACTAGTGTGATGTGGCGTTAAGCTTTGACGTATACTTAATGAGTTGATGTTGAGTTTCCGATGTATGGATGAAATAGTAATATATACCGTTTGTATGCTAAGCTGCACAACAAGCCATAATCTGCGTAATGCTCAATATTGGCGTCTTTAACAAAACATGATTAATGTAGAAAATGCTGAATAAAAGGTTTGAAAAACTTTTGCTTTAGTATAATGATTGACAAATTCATGTGCGACTAAAGCAGCATATGTTTCACATATATAGTTGCACTGTCAATACCGTCTCATCAAATTTGTATGAACTATCGACCGTAGTCATCGAACAGTGTAAAATATTCAAGGCAATACTTACACAATCTAGTCAATTCCCACTAGAGAAAAGTTAAGGCTTCTGTCTATAGAAATTGGTCCATATGTTGCATATCCGATGACAAGGTCAAAGATTTTTTTCCTTCGATTCGTAAACATTTTGAGAGCAGGAAATTCAAATATTCGACATGGACCTGTCACGTTTGATTAATGGGTAAAATGAACGCCTCGGTATTTCAATCGAACGTTAATTGAAGTGATTAGATTATGCTGTTGAGGTTGTGGCCTGACAAATAATGATATCATCAATCATCGATTTCCAGTAGTTGAGACATGATCTGACATAATGAGAATATAAACATTTTGAATTGCACGTTTATATAAACCAGAAGAATCACAACGTTATAACTCCTCTTTCTGTTAAATTCTCCTTCAGGAATACTTAATATTCTATAGTAGTATAATACATCATTTTTTAAATATATTTGTATGCTGTGAGAGAATATATATGTAAGCAGCTGCTGCCTTGCTGGAAATAGACTGTGCTTTACTACAAATTTTACTCAGCATTATGTACTGTTACTATTCTTGTACAAAGGAAAGTGTTAGTACACGTGTCTTTTATGACTGTCCAATATACTACGGAATAATTAGAATGGAGAATTAAAACATTCTGAATGCGGGTTTGTAAAAATATTGTTGTAATAAATGCACTTATTATATGGCCGATGTTAAATGTCATCGCATGATTGAGTCGTTCGGAACGCACATTCACGGAAACCATCTAAAGGAAGTGGCCAGACTGGAGGTTACCCAGCAAACGTTTACGGTCATTACATCGACCGTGTACATGACAAGCTTAAGTTAGCCAATCTCAGACTTAATTATGTCTACTTTATCCCAGATTACTCGCATGATGCACTCTGAGGCTCAGCCTCCACTCATCAGACCCATTCCGGAATATTTCACGTCGCAGCGACTCGGGATTAAAACGCTGGTCGAGCGTAACGAAAGAAATTGGCCGTAGCGTAATAATGGACCGCGTTATTTCCCGCGAGATCGTCTGTCCCGGCGTCTTATCAGGGGCATGACGTCTGGAACCCCAAACCCTCTGCAAAGGTCACATCTTATCTGTCGCGTGCAAGCTCTCATGCCCACGAGATATACTGCGCCAAATTGGTTGACCGCGCAATCAGCAAGCCGCACATTAGCCGGATGTCACCTAGCGGTGGTGAGCAGACAGCAGAAGATCCTCGCTGTCCGGGCCGTCATCAGATGAGACACCTTACACAATCATGGACGCCCGAGGGCGAGGCTATCTGCAGGCCTGCTACCGTGTGCTCACAAAACCCAACACCAGCTCCCAAATTGCGCCGGATTCCCCCGAGAGCCGCCACATGATGGGAATGCCCATATCCACTCGGAGGTTAATGTAACGAGCATTAGTGTCAGGTCTGCCTTTTAAATCCGTAGGTTTTTTCACAACCTTGGATAACCGGCTATTTGTATGCGCCAACTTAGATATCGGCCTTATTTTGCATGGCGGAGATGGCGTGATCGAGCAACTTTGGCGCTTTCCCTTTGTCGCTGGAAGCGGTTGGGCGAGGCTTTTCCTGCATCTCTCCGCCTCTCGATTGTGTAGAGACTACTGAATCACGCTAAAATTCCTGCCCGAAACTTCCCTCCATTTTCCTTATACGGCTCCACACGCGTCCAATACTCCTGCTTTTCATTCAAATGTCGCCTCCTGTGAAAGCCGAGCCACCCTAACGACTTGAGGTGGACTTGTTTGTCACTCGCAAATTGCTCCAGTTAAAAAAGGGGTGATGTCTGTTGTTACTTATACGGAAGACTGCTTAACTGGATAGACATCGTGTAGGCGTCTGAAGACATACCCAGTCCGTCAGCATCAGTCTGCAGCACCACGCCGCCAGGAAGAGGCCTAAACAAATTACAAAATGCACAACAGGAGAGCGGCGGGGGACCTCAATCGTGTCCCAGGTCCCTTATTGTATGTGGCTTCCCGCTAAGCCTCTCCCAGCCACGACTACCCGCCCCGCTGACGAGAAAAAATCTCTAGCTCATTTAGTTGGGTAACAAGTTAATTTCCCAAGCCCCTGTCCAATTTCCTGGCCATAAATGTCGCGCGTGTTGCATTACGTTATCAGAATGGCGAGGGTGTTTCTGGTGCGGCTCGGCGCTCGCACTTTATTAACGGAGATGACGACAGGACTGGTGACATAAAGTCATTCACAACAGCCACTATAACAGGATTATTTCATGTAGCCTACGCCTGCTGATAAAGAGGAAGCAATCCTGTTATTTTGTGGTCCATGGTACTATATCTATGACATTCCCCCGGAGGATGGTGCGCATAAAACGGTAGGAAGCAACAAGGTTTGGTCGGAGTTGAGCAAGAAAATTTGTTCCTCGAACAATAAGTCATTTGCTAAGATATGAAGCTGGGAGGCGGCTTCGAGTAAAGGGTCAGAATAAGGCACCAATGAGATGTTACGGCGAAATTTGGTTTATATGTTTTCATGTAAAGTCATCATACATGTATTTCATGATAAATCCTAAAGATAGGTAAATCCAATTACAAAGCTGCCAATTGTGTTTTATGTGACCTTGATATGTGAATCAAACCATGCAATTTTACAGGGAGAGCAATGCGGTGATTTCAAAATTATTTCTGATCATTTCGTGAGCGTAGTTAAGCATGTTGCTAACACCCAGGGTAATCCTTTTAAAGAGTGATGTCCTAATTCCGGCAATTGTTCAAAATGATCGAGTGATAAGAAACACATGTTGAGTTTCACCACAGGAAAATCAATGGGCGTGTTAAACCTTTGTAAAGGCGGCCCTCTTCAAACCCTCATCACGTCGGGGATCACCTACCTGCTGACGCGCTGATCGATGTGGTGGAAAGGCGCCAACAACGCCGAGAATAAAGCGTTCTTAGCGGCGAAACAGCGCCGTTAGCCAATTATTGATTCATTGGTCACTTAAGGAGAACACGGATAATTGAATCATTTCAGGGCTTAAGACCCTTTGAATTGAGTTGTTGTCCTTAAAACTTATTGTGAGCTTTAAACGCTACTTTTACCTTTGTTTACCCTGCGGAGAGCATAAGACTACATCAAACTCAAGTTTTATCTTCAGCGGTCCTTTGGTGACCTAGTTTTGAATCTGTTAACCAATTAATGTGGCCGCTCATGAACAGCCAGTCCTCCTTCCTTCGTTGCTGCAGCAGAAGAAAGACGACAGAAACCTTGTGATTAACGCCGGCAGTGGATTGAAAATGGTACATCTATCAGGATTTCTGACGAGAGCTGGGGATTCTGAAGCAGACGATACATTATTTTACGCGTCCCCGGGGTACCACATCCGCTCCTCTGAAACTCCCTTAAGTGATATAAACGAACTATTTATATTGCTTGTTTTATTCAAAAAAGGTTAAGCCGTCGCTAGGATTAACGAAGCAAAATAAATAGCCCATCCTTCATGTCTAAAGTCACACTATCTTTGCTCGCGCAGGAAATTTATCTAAAAGGCTTAACGCGAGCACTGCATCATTCCATGAAAAGCTAAAAGTATATCGCCCGTTAAGATAATGAAGCACTCCAACCCATTACCCCGCTAGAGTTAGGTATTTAAATCCATGGGAGAGGCCGATAAACCGTGATAGTCTATTAAAACTGGTTTCTAGTAGTTACTCCAGGCGTTTCGTGATATCTCTGCTTGTTTGTATGGTATAAAAACAGCTTGTGGTAAAACATTCAGGTTTATTAAGCCAATAATTCGCTAAGAGCGCGACAGGTTCCGCTGAATTTCGTCCTCGGACCGTGGCATATTTGGCTATTTTGGTTATTTATACAAGCCCGGAGCAGCCGATGTGTCCACGAGGTTGTCATGCCATCCGTCTTCTCGTCCAAGGTCGTTCCAAGGTGAGGGTAGGTCAGGCTCCTTGTGGCGAGCTTGGCGCCAAACTGGCTGAGTTCTCAGGCTGAGGGGGTACCTGCGTCATCGGGGCATTAGACGAGCAGCGAAAAGGCTGAGCTGAAAATTGAGGCACATTAACACCAAGTGAGCCCGGAATTGCATCTTACCTGTCCGAGTAGATTAGGGGGAATTGCTCGTAATTAAATTGATTGATTCAAGGTCCAGAGAACAGTCAGACGTGAACGGAATGCCAAATGTATACCGTTATATTGTTCATGGCCTCCACTCAAATCCACCAAAGCTGTCGTTTCTGCCAATTGTCTCTTCTCGGCCATTTAACGATAGATATACCGACTATTTATACTTGCCTTAATGATCTCCTGATCGTGAACTTTAAATGAACATTAATTTGAAATCGTGAAAGTTACATAATGTCAAATATGGGACTGAATAAAGATCAAATAACTAGGTCTTCCAATCAAATAGTCATATAGCAAATTACATTGACCACATGTGTCAGTTGGACCACAACAAGCCGCAACAATTTATAACGTCAATAGATAATGCGGACACATGTAATTTCTTACCAAATAGGGACTGAGAGGTGAACATATTATTTGGTGACGTGTTGGTGACTACCTGACAGGCATTCGCTGCTCATCCTCAAATATTTATTACTGTCTTGGCACATGGTGTCCCGGCGGCAGACCCCTAATTAATGTTTGATGGAAGACGACGATTTCGCATAGACTTGTAATCTCCAGTGATCCTGACACCATTAGCCGTCTTATCCTACCATTAGCTCCAGCAACGAGCCTCGTTTACGCTTGAAACCAGAGATTTCCTAGATGGATTTTACCAAGACCCGCTACTTTGTCTTTATCATCATCTGCGTTTGTCCCCTAATGATGGCGAATGACCCCCTTGGTCTGCGCAGAACATACTAATAGGCGCTTATGCTCAAAACCGTATAGTAATTGAGACCGAGTGGCATTGAAAATGCCAACGAGCAAGGTGCTTTGGCGGTCAAGCGAATGACGAATCTGTAATTTTCTTGGCTAGTAAGCAGCAGTAGGTTGTTTGTTTGTTTCGATGACCCTCTTCACTCCACGTAGCACAAGTTTGCATGGTTTCAAACAGTAAACGACCAACGCTTTAGCTGAAGTCCATGAAGTAAATCAGTTGTTTGCAGGCAGCTAGACTGCCCGTATTGGATCGCCAGTAAAATGCTTAATATGTGAACTGTAGTATTTTCATATATTACTATTGTCGGATTCATAATATCGGTGCCGCATATTAGATTAAAATGCTTTTAAGTTACAGTTGTTAACGAGACTCGGAGAACATTTTCTATCCAGTCATATAAATGTAATTATGAAAGACTGATACACATAGGATGTCAGCGAGAATCCTGCCTGATCTGTCATTGTGTCAGCCCTGAGAGATGAAGTGTCCGCTTCTGTGACACTTCTATCCGACGTCCCAAAGGGAAGCCCAACTCACCAAATAACTGACAACGTCACTCATTTGCTCTAAACTTGAAAATAAAGTCTTATACGATAACGCATGACATTGTAAAGAGAGAACGGTGTCGAGGTTGATGAAATGACTTGAATGCTTGGATATCCGCGTCTGTAAGGTTGATAAGACCTCAAGATGAATTCGTTTATTGACAGGCTTCTTCTATAAAATGGAAATCTGAAATTGAGCTTCCTCACCTTTAATGTATTCTGATCTTCATTTGAATTCGCATTTTATTTGTCGGCCTTGGGAAGTGACTGCGCGATCAAATTCTGACCACATCATTTGTACCACTCAGCATGCTGCCTTTCAATAAATTGGATGGTTTCAAATGGACACAGCTCATTACAAACTAGTTGAGTTCCGCTCAGCCTGTGTAATTTCTTGAACATATCCAATTTCTCCGCCCGGGTTTTCGTATGTGAGTTTCCCTCCATCCAAATGCCCGATCAATTCGGTCGGGGGATATTCGGTTCTACGAGATTTTGTTATTCTCGCGATCAAATAGTATTAAGCGTTGGTCTAGGAACAATTAAAAGAAATATCAAACGATTTAAAATTGTTTTCCAAATGGGTTTTACAACCTGCCCTCGTGGAGAAAGGAACAGGAAAGGGTCGGAATATCTAATTTTCTTGGAATATCCAATTGCAATCTATAGACTTGTTGCTACATTTTATTGCTCGTCTCTCAAAGTTAAGTCCTATAATATACAACGCTAGACCACTCAATCACCAAGTTTATAGCTTCTATCGAAGTCCCACCAGACTAGCTTTTATGATGTGCGGTTGAGAGTAAGATTCGTAATGTCTGCAGTAATCAATCCTAAGAT